>JANHAO010013062.1:0-16056 GCA_026873985.1 Saraca asoca | reverse complement strand
ATTCACAAAGTTGAGAAATCATGATTAGTTATAAAGGTTGACGTTTATCCATACCTTTGACTAATCTAGATATGGGTAATGAAAGAATTTAATCATGCATTGAGATCATCCATAGATAGGCTTGTCACCATTGATAACTCCCGTCGAAATTTGGGTAGCTATAATGGCTTGCTAGAGTTTGCTTATAGCTAAAAGTCCATAAATAATTAATTTGGATAAATTAATTAAAATTAATTAGATTAATTTTATATGCCTTCAAATGGTTTGAAGGGTATTTTGGATTTTTACCAATATTTCAGGGGCTTACTAGGTCACACGTAAAACGGAAAATGAGTTATGGCCATAATTTGGATATATTAGGCCAAATGACACGTCGTTTGGCCTTGCCCATTTCCCCTTTGCAACGACTGCGTTTTGAAAAGAGCAGGTTTGTGGGAAAAATTACAGAGAGAAATTCGCAGAGAGCTCTACTAAGGTTTTGGTCCCATAGTCCAATTTCGATTTTGAACCAAAATTGACTCTCTTCTCCCGGCTAGCACTTGGATTAGAGTTAAGAGCTTCAAAAGTTGAGGCCAAATTGCAAGCAGTTTTCCGGCGTGAGCAACCGGTGGAGCTAGAACACTTGGACTAGACTTTCAGTGCAATTTGAGCCTTCATCCACTACTTTGCTTGGCCAAAGGTTGGTTGAGCCTTTCAACTTTGTATTTGGATTGTTGTAACACTCTTATCCAACGGGATCCGGGGTATTGCTCAGTTAGGGTTTTTAGAAAATTTTTTGATTTTTTCGATTTGATCTCCGAGCAAACTAACAGGTTCTCCTACTAGAGATTAATTATTCATACAAAAGCTTTCTTGCAACATTGGAATGGTAATTTCCTATATACCCATGCTATTGGTGTTTATTTGCTTTTGGAATTCTATTTCTTTAGATAAAAATAATACTATTATTTGAATGGGATGGTCCTAACCTCTGTTAATCTTATCTGTTGTGTTATATGTGGAATTTGGATCATCCTAATTGGGTTGATGAAAGGCCTAAACTCGGCAAGAATCCAACTTGCAAGACGCTCAAAGTGCTAAGTCTCTAACTCGTATCGCTAAGCGACCTCCTTCATTCGACCTTGCCCCAGCAAGAACGATCTCGACCTCTCTACTTTAGAAGATAGCAACTCCCCCAGACCAAAGGTTCTGGCTAGTGAGGCGTGACTAGCACACCTGGGAGTTCGCTAAGCAGAAGACCAACATATGAATTGCCCGACAGATATGTGGGACCCATTTTACAGAAGGTAATCCATAAAAGCTAACTTGTAGGATTTAGTCTGTTCATCCTGTCTTATATATTCAATGCTTGATGTAATAGACTTACTGCATATAAAATTACAATTGTAACCTCTTTTCCTCTATAAATACAAGGAAGGAGATAAACGTTAGAGAGACTGAGGCTTAGACACTAAAACTCTGTAAAAATATCTTCAGATCAATACATTACCATGGACATAGGGTCCAATTTTATCTGGATTTGGCCGAACCATGTTAAATCTCGTGTACTCCATTCTTCTCCTTCTCTTTCTCACTGTGCAACATCTTTTCATCGCCTCAACAACCAAGAAACAGTTTGGGTACACAAAGAACCCTCTCCATTAGTTAGATTTGGGTCTGATCAAAATCCACCATCAAGATTTTGGCATGTCCAGTAGGACCCATTTTTTTCCTGGTTCACTTCTTGTTCTGCTACAATGGTTGAAAGAATGGCCACCAGAAGATTAGGTACCTTAATTGTTCAACCGATAGACTCTTCTACTATAAGGAATGCCTCAGGTTTAGCCCCCACTTCCTATCATCAGTCTTCTACAAATGAGACTTAGACATAGCACCAACCTCAACTGATGTCTGAAGATATAGTAAAAGAGTTGGCTGAAGTAATCAAAGTGCTATCACAAGCACAGGCCTCAGCCGCGCAGCAGTAGGTTGAGATCATAGTGCAACTTTAGTTACTATGTGAAGAAGTCCAAAGGGAAAGGCTGACCAGACGAATGCACCAGGTCACCAATTCAGCTTGCTCCCCTCATTTGCAGACGAGATCAAAAGTTTGTTGAGCTCACAAGGATGGCTCACGAGGTGGGAGATCGCAATGAGCCAAAAGCTCTAACAGATCCACTTGATGACGTACCCTTAGCCGCTCCACTTGCGGCCAAGGAAACGAAGAGAGCCCATGATCCTCCAGCTGACAATCTGAAATGCATAACGAGCTACTTCAGAGGGTGAAGTAGTTAGATGAATGTCTCCAAGCTATTAATGGGAACCGAGGGCATAACGAGAAGAGAATGCCATTTACAAGGGAAATTAAGGCAGAGCCTCTCCTTCCCAAGTTTAAAATCCCAGCAATTCCTCAATACAACGGAGATAGTGATCCATGCGACCACTTGGACGCATTTAATGTCCAGATGGATCTCTTAACACTCAATCCTTTAGTCAAGTGCCGGGTCTTTCTGGCTATATTGGGAAATCTGCCTCAGGCGTGGCTTAAGAGCCTTCCAGCTCGTAATATCGGTGGCTATGAAGAGTGCCAAATAAAGTTTATCAGCCAGTACAGATTGCTCAAAAGGTAGCTCGCCCTTCCCTGCCACCTTACGATGATTTTTCAACGAAGGGACAAGTCGTTGAAGGACTATGTCACCTGATTTAGATGCAAAGTTAGCAATGTGGACAACCCCTCTGATGAATGTATCTTGATAGCTATCTCTACGGGATTCTACAAAGATGGGAAACATCTACAACTCTCCAGTGAAAGACCTAGGCAAGTTTTATGAATGTGCTGCCAAACAGATCAGGTGAAAGGAGACTTTTTGTTTGAAGAAGCTTGAGATGAACAGCTCTGGCTAAAATAAGAAGGGGAGCCACCATAAAGATAGAAAGCATGACTTTGATCACTAGCTCGCTAAGAAGTTCAGAGCTAAGCGACCTCAACATCCAAATCACCACCATGGTTATCGTACCCTATCTGATACCCCAGATAGGATTTATGCATTAGAAAAGGACAAGGAGGACTCTAGGAAATCTGCCTCGGGCGTGGCTTAAGAGCCTTCCAGCTCATAATTTCAATGGCTAGGAAGAGCGCCAAAGAAAGTTTATCAGCCAGTATAGACTGTTCAAAAGGCAGCTCGCCCTTCCTTACCACCTTGCGACAGTTTTTCAACGAAGGGATGAGCCGTTAAAGGACTATGTCACCTGATTTAGATGCAAAGTTAGCAATGTGGATAACCCCTCTATGAATGTATCTTGATAGCTATCTCTACAGGGCTCTACAAAGATGGGAAACTATATGAAAACATCTACAACTCTCCAATGAAAGACCTAGGCAAGTTTTATGAATGTGCTGCCAAACAGATCAGGCGGGAGTAGACTTTTTGTTTGAAGAAGCTTGAGATGAGCAACGCTGGCCAGAATAACAAAAGGAGCCGCCATGAAGATAGAAAGCATGACTCTGATCACTAGCTTGGTAAGAAGTTTAGAGCTAAGTGACCTCAACATCCAGATCACCACCATGGTTATTGCACCCTATCTGATAACCCGGATAGGATTTATGCATTAGAAAAGGACAAGGAGGACTCCCAAAAATTTGCCTTGGGCGTGGCTTAAAAGCCTTCCAGCTCATAATATCGGTGGCTAGGAAGAGTACCAAAGAAAGTTTATCAGCCAGTACAGATTACTCAAAAGGTAGCTCGCCCTTCCCTGCCACCTTGCAATGATTTTTCAACGAAGGGACGAGTCGTTGAAGGACTATGTCACCTGATTTAGATGCAAAGTTAGTAATTTGGACAACCCCTCTGATGAATGTATCTTGATAGCTATCTCTGCGGGACTCTACAAAGATGGGAAACATCTACAACTCTCCAGTGAAAGACCTAGGCAAGTTTTACGAATGTGCTGCCAAACAGATCAGGTGAGAGGAGACTTTTTGTTTGAAGAAGCTTGAGATGAGCAGCTCTGGCCAGAATAAGAAGATGAGCCACCATGAAGATAGAAAGCATGACTCTGATCTCCAACTCGCTAAGAAGTTCAGAGCTAAGCAGCCTCAACATCCAGATCGCCACCATGGTTATCGCACCCTATCCGATAACCCGGATAGGATTTATGCATTAGAAAAGGACAAGGAGGACTCCGAGAAACCTAAGAACTTGAGGACTTCCAGTAAATTTAGGAACAAAGACAAGTTTTGCACCTACCATAATGAAACAGGGCACAACACATCAGAATGTTGGGCACTCTGGGATGCCATCGAGGACCTCATCAAGCGAGGTCATTTGAGGAGCTATGTTAGGGATCCTTCAGGATAACAGTCTCAGTAGCCCAAGCAGCCAACACCACAGTGGTGAGATACTGATCGAGAGCTGGGTCTACTATGAGGATCATATATTAATTTTGTAAAAAAAAAAGGGAGAAGAGAGGAAAAAAGAGATGGGTGAGCAAAAAAGGAGTTCAACTTTACCCCGCTCCTTCAATCTTGTACTTTTGTCTTTCTTCTTATAATCCTTGTGTTGATATTACACTAACCTGTGATAACTTTTCAAACAGAAATATTGTCTGAGGCCAGAAGCTTGGGATGAGGATTGATCACTTCACACTTATAGTTCAGAACGATAAACATTCATCCTTGCACTATCAATTACCTTCAGCTTGTTAATATTAAGGAAGTTGGAACCAAAACTCACATCCACTAAGCAACAAGATTGCTATGATATGATCCGTTGAGCAACGTGATTGCTGCGGGACAGCCCACTAAGCAACAAGATTGCTATGATATAACCCGCTAAGCAACAAGATTGCTGTGGTATAATCCACTGAGCAACATGATTGCTGCAAGATAGCCTACTGAGCAACAAGATTACTCTGGTATAACCCACTGGCAACACGATTGCTGTGGTATAGTCACTGTGGCGATGCTTGCCTATGCAATGTGATTGCTGCTCCACTGAGCAACAAGATTGCTAGCAAAAGAACATTCATGTGACCTGTCTGAGTAACGAGATTGCTGACAACCAAATTCACACCCTACCTGAGTAACAAGATTACTAGCAGAAGGGCAATGAGATTGCTAAACCGCCACACCCATTCCCTGCATGAGCAATAGGATTGCTGGCAGAAGTATTTATTCACCCACTAGAAAACAAGATTGCTTTAGTGTGACGAATGTATGTTGTCCAAGGCACAGCTCTCACATGGCCAATTACTCGTAGCTTTCATACGATCGAACCTCGCAGCTATCATGTGATCTAAATTTCACGGCTATCACATGACCTAAATTTCGTAACTATCATGCGACTTGAATTTCATGGCTATTGTGTGACCCAAACTTCACAGCTATCATGCGAACTAAATTCCATAACTCTCGTGCCACTACGCGCTTTAGTATCATTCAACCAATTCACATGTTACTCAAACCAAATTTACCAATTGATCAAAAGCATTGCCAATTGGTTATTTGATTATTTTTATACAGAATTAATGTTTATTGTCTGAGAATTGCAAGACAAAATAGTTGAACATTAAAGGGAAAAAAGAAGATTTTATCCATCAAAAAGCCTTAACGAGGTACATCTACATCAGTAAAAGCCAAAAATACAAATCGGAGAAACCTATAACTAGTTCTTCTGGAAAAAATATTGTCGCACAGGGGGAAAACTCCCACCAGTCAGAAGACAATTTGGCAAAAGATGAACCTTTGTCAACTATTTCACTTAGGTCCTCGACTTTCTTCTTCCAGCCTCTCCCTCGACAGCAAGCACTTCCTCAACTTGAATCCCGAAATAGGGAAACGTGAGAAGAAGCCCACCGAAACAGCTGAAAAGGAGAAACCTTACAACTGTGAGGACATAATCCGAGATCCAAATAAGATCTCTCCATATTATCGAAGAAATATTGTCTTCGAAGCTCCTTATGTAGCAGACCATACAAGCCTCGCTGCAGAAAATAGAACATTGGAGGTATGAGGGGCTCGTCTGAAGTTCCCATCAAATTTCTCTGAAAAAGGAAAGAAAGCCTTTGTCATCTTAAATAGAATCAATTTTGATCCCACCAAGGGGTCTAGAAGAACTCCTAACCGTCTCCATTAATTGACTCAAGAGAAGAACGAGGCAGAGCACATCTGTAATTATGAGACATGTGTAGTGGAGAAAATGAGGATAGCACATTAATAATCATGATGCACGTATCGACTAGAAAAATGAAATGGTAGACTGATTCAAAGGACTTTAATTGCACAACCGTCCATAACCAAGACTAAAAATATCTTTCGATTTTGAATCCGAGATAGGCAGAATAAAGACCTAATGGCAGAATCTTGTCCATGCAGTCTCTTGAGTTTCACAAGGCCCCAGCTCACTGAAGTCACACCTCGCAAAGAGAAACGAGTGCGTGAGACAAAAGTCAAATTTGTCATATGTTGCAACAGCATAGGCTTTGGCCAGCAGAAGTCTAACTCTTAGTCTGCACAGCGAATTAAGAGTTGGGGGCTTATGTTATATATGGAATCTAGATCGTTGTAATTGGGCTGACATAAGGCCTGAATACAGCAAAAATCCAGCTCGCAAGATGCTTAGAGCACTAAGTCTCCAGCTTGCATTGCTAAACAACCTCCTCCGTTCGAGCTTGCCCCAGTGAGAACGAGCTCGACCTCTCTACTTCAGAAGATAGCAACTCCCCCAGACCAAAGGTTTTGGCTAGCAAGGCATGACCAGTAGCTTGGGAGTTTGCTAAGCAGAAGATCAGCATATGAATTGCCTGGCAAATACATAGGACCTATTTTGCAGAAGGCAATCTGCAGAAGCTGACTTGTAGGATTTAGTCTATTCATCCTGTCTTGTACATTAAATGCTTGATGTAATAGATTTACTGCATGTAAAATTACAATTGTAACCTCCTCACCTCTATAAATACAAGAAAAGATATGAACGTTAGAGAGATGAGGCTTAGACACTAAAACTCTATAAAAATATCTTTAGATCAATACATTACCGTGGATGTATAGTCCGATTTTATCTAGATTTGGTCGAATCACGTTAAATCTCTACGTACTCCTTTCTTCTCTTTTTCCTTCTCATCGTGCAGCATCTTTTCATTGCCTCAACAATTGGGAAACAGTTTGTGTCTGTAAAGAACTCTCTTTGTCGGCTGGATTTGGATCTTACCGAAATTCACCGTCAACATGTTGCATGTCCTTATTTTGAAAAACTTTTGGCCTTGTACGTAAGCCTGTTTTACTAGTCACATAGTGCTCTTTCTAGATAAGCTTATCTACAATATATATGACATTAATATCCCTATCAGTTATAATATTCTGCACTATTAGATATTTATGATCTCAATTTAGACCTGTGAGTTTAACAGTACTCTAATTACTTTAACATTTACTTGAAGTGGCCATGATTTCTAAATTATGTGATCTAAGTGAGAGATTATTAGAGTTTTCTAATTTGGACCAAACCTAATTTAGGAATATATTTATAAAGTGTCAAAGTGTTATTAGCTCATATTAGTGATATTAAAGTTTGGGCTTGTAATGGTATTTAGGCTCAATTTCTGGACTGGATTATTTCCGTGATAGGTTTGGTTATATCCAGACAACATTATTTTATTATGAAAGGTCTCTACTCCTAAAACCCAAGTTCAACTACTTTTCATCCTATCAAACTTCAATTGTATTCTCCCCCTAATGTGATTGCTAAGGTTTCATAGGAGGAGGGAATCTATTAAGGAGATATCATATCACAAAGAGATTAACTTAACATCAAATAATGGATCAGTTTTCAAATTCAGGTAAGCCTCGTGCCTAATTCTATTTTGTATTTCACATTTCATTTATGTAGTCATAACACAATTTGATTGGTCCAATTTTTTGTAAAGATTTAACAACCTCTACACATTGAAGGTGGAAATAATCAAAGACAATGTTCATGACACGTCTCAAATGAAATTCCATCAACAATCTTAAGGATTATTCAAAACCTTTGAGATAAGTTTTCCAAAAAAATTTTGGTTAATTATGTTTTTAATTAAATTTATTGCATTGTTATTCTTGAGATTAATTTTTCCCTTTTTGTTTTGGTGGATTATTCATAGATGCAAAGCTTGAATACACACATAAAGAATATGCAAACATGGAAGAGGCACCTCTTGGCATTGTTTGTAACTTTCATCTCATAAGCATAATGCTAGGTAGATTTTCAAAATTCTATATGTTATTTTCCCACAAGTTGGATATCTATGTTGTCGTGTGCATTTCAAATCTTTTGACCAAATAAATCCCATTTGGGCCTCCTCAACAAGAACCAAATAGACAAATGAGAAAATATTGTGTTGCTTATCAGATTTTGCATCTTCCTCACCTGCTTGGCCACTAATACACCAAAAAAAAAAATACCACATTTGCAATTAGAATACTCTAATTGATTCTATAGTGAGAGAGAGCAAGAGGGGAGGTGATAGTAAATGGTGAGAGAAGGTGGTAGAAGAGACAGAGGTGCATAAAAAGGTAAGTAACAGAATGGATGTAGCTACAGAGGTCAGGTCAGTGTCTCTGCTTTGGTCTATTTGACTTCTCCAAATTGTTCCATCCTTTGAATTTTGTGGTTTGTTGTAGATTAATTAATTGAGTTTTTGTGGGATTTTTGTTTTCTTTTCTATGTCCCTCTTTTTTCTCTTCTTTGCATCTTTTTGCTCAAAATTGTTTTAGTCTGTTCATATGATGGAACAACTAGGAGCTTAAACTAAAAATTTAGTCTTAGGCTAAACTTGGGCTAAAAATGTTTGAATTAAAAATTTAAATGCATATAGTTTTGTTGGTGAAGCCTGAGCTAAATTTGGGGACTTTGATGGAAGGTTGAAAAAGTGATAATTGAGATTAGATGATTAGTTCTGCTTGTATGAAATTTGGAACGATAAGTAATTCAAAAATCTCAAAACAAATTGCGAATTTGGCATTTAATGAGGAAGAAATTTTATTTATGTGGAGATCTATCACCTTCTTTGAATACCTTAGATAATATACGGGCCTTAGATTACATATAGGAGATATGTATACTATTTAAAATGGATAATATGAATGTTTAAGAGTTTTTTTTTTGCATATTCTCTCGTATCCTTATGGTTTATTTGGTATTTAGAACATTGCTGCACAATTGGTTTAACTATATGTTATAATGTGTCAACCTTGCTCATTGCATTGAGACTTTAGATTTCTCATCCTCTCTCTGAGGGGTGCACTAGGATAATGTCACTAATCAACAGTCTTACTATCTAAATCTATGGTTATGATATTAATTGAATGCTTGACAATTTGGACCTTGTTTGAAATGTCCCCTTGTATTCTTTTCTTGTGGTGCAATATACAAGTTTGCTTCACTACTTTACTTTTGCATTTTAGGTTCCAT
The DNA here is from genome assembly GCA_026873985.1 of Saraca asoca. Classification (NCBI taxonomy): domain Eukaryota; kingdom Viridiplantae; phylum Streptophyta; class Magnoliopsida; order Fabales; family Fabaceae; genus Saraca; species Saraca asoca. Next base: position 6,628 of record JANHAO010013062.1, on the reverse strand, counting down.
ATGTAAGACTAATGTGTGATCTTTTGTGGTCTGATCCAGATGACCGATGTGGATGTGGAATATCTCTATGTGGTGCTAGATATACATTTGGATAGGGTATAGCTACAAACTTCCATCATACTAATATAGGACAATTTTTAACCAATGACAATTCTTCACACTTCTGCATTAATGCCTATGATGATCGACCTAATAAAAGTGTTATTAGTTAGGGTGTGACACTAGACTCTTCAAATTCCATCACAACATCCTTTGCCTTTCCTTGGGTAGCGATGGATTTTACTAGTGGATATCAATTTGTAAAAAGATGCATTTAGCTTTAGGTATCAATATGATATAATATCTTAAAAGAACTCATCCTTAAAAGTTGCTAGTTAGATGACAAGAGTTTATTAAGTTATATACTAGCATCAATCTTTTTATATATTTGATATAGGACATATTTCTAACTTATTTTTTATTTTGAATTGGTTTTGTGAAAAAACTAAGTATGCATGGCCTAGAATTCCACCTAGTTAGTTGAAGGCATTGCAAAATATTTAAGATAATGATGGTGGTGAAGGCTTCATGATAATCTTGATGCAAGACATAATTGATAGATTTATTACTGAATATGCATATTATTTACTATAAATTTAGGAATTCAACATCCTATGGTTATATTTTCCTCAGAGGGCAAAGTCATAAAGTGAAGACATTAAGCTTCTAATCTCATACATTAACATGAGGCTCTACCTTTCATTATGGATTATTTGTAGTTAAAAGTTTGGTTGTATTTAGATTTCAATATCAAGCATAAAATATGCAAAGTCCAATTTATATTATCATGTTGGGATCTTCCCACTTCATATATCATCTCTTTGATCGAAAGAAAATATCTATTAAAAGAAAACTAAAACTCTTAAGATAACTTTCAATTTCCTTTTCTTTCTTTCTCTCATTTTCTCTACTCTTAGATAAACCAGTAATTATGCAAATAAAAATAATAATGGAAATATTGGAAAATCCTATAATAGTGGCTAGTGGCTTGTAAATATATCTATTGATACATAAGTCTATGAACAATATCTGTCAGCACAAGTTGATTAGAAAATTACCCTTTATTGCATGAATAATAATATGTTTATGCGCATGAGGGCTTTGCATCCAAGAATTGAAGCATCAATGGACAAAACATTTATTATATAATTTATTCACTATAAATAAAATTAAATGAAACTAATAATGAAAGATGAACAATTGGCCTAATAGAAATCTATTATGGGTATTTTTGGAGCAATATAAAATGGGCTGACAAAAGGTCCAACAGAAGACAAGTCTAACTGGAAAAGGTCCAGATCATCCAAAAACTAAGGTCACTTAACAAAGACACTGGCTTGCCAGTCATGAGCTCAGGATATAAATCAAGGACAAAGCGATAATCTCAGCTCGTTAAGGATGGATTCCAACTCGCTGGTCAGAACGTGCTATCCTAACCATCCTCTAGAAGACTCAACTTGATCGGACTAGGGAACAAAATTGACTTCTAAAACCAGTGGATCACCCAGTGTGAGCCCAGATCACTAACCAAACAACTCGACTGTGGGCCCAGAACTCCAAAGTCCAATCAGCCAGAGGCATATTCTCCCAAACGACAAGTCAGCCCCCAAAACCAACACATTAGCCTCCAAAACTCGACAGTGAATTGTTAAGTATTTATTGCCCATCAAACATTTATTGCCAAATATGGTGGAATAGACTGATTTGCAATTTATCAAATTACACTTGTAACTCTCCATGCCTCTATAAATAAAGAGGAGAGATCATTGTAATGGAAATAGTGAAAAATATATGTAGAAACTCTGCCGGAATAGCAAGAAAACTCCTATATTATTACTCTGCTAATAGAGAAACCACCGCATAAAAGTAAATATAAACTACTATGGATGTAAAGATCACACTGACTTTAGTCAAATCACGTTAAAAAGCTTCTGGTGTCCCTTATTCTTCTTCCTTTTCAATCTCTTTTCTGTTCACACCTGCATTCTTGCTTTCCTCACTTGCAGTTTAGGTTTTCACTAGACTTTTTCTATTGATTGATTTTCCCTGTCAATAAAACCCTTCCTACGACTGCATATTCTAACCACAAAATTGCATTTTTTTTTCTTCAAGTATATGACAGATCCACTAACTATCAATAAAAGTATCACAATCCCCTGTTCAAAGTATTTCACAAAATAATATACATGACATGAATACTAACATATGATATTGTCTATCATATGTAATTTGATTTGACATGTAACATGTAGAGCACCAAATTTAACTGAGTTTATCATATCAATATTTCATGGGAAGTCAAAAATAGAAACACCAATATGCCTCAGATAAAGAGAGACTTCTTGCATCTCGTCTTACACTTTTATGATCACAAACTCGTGGTTTAAATTTGTCATCATAAACCATTTGCTAGAAAAGTGAACATCTAAGTATTAATTGTCTAAGATAGTAAGCTGTTTGCTTTAATTCTTAGAAATAATAACAATGTTAATGGCAGTAAGCTCCCCCACACCCCCAATAGGGGTAGAAAGGAAAAGTCATAAAAAACTTCTGATCATAGCCAGCAGTAAAAAGGAAATCACCTAGATACTACTACAACTATTACTACGTTATAAATCATTTAGAAACTAACTAGTAGAGACAATGAGTAGCAAAAATCTTAAAGATAGTACAAAGAAATTAAATGTGTGGCTAAGGAAGATATATACCTTTAAATCCTAATCTACTTTATGGTGTTGCATTGAGTAGGACAGATGCAAACTAAGACAAGATTGAGATAAAATCTTAAAGGACAATAGTCAAAGCACATGAACATCCTTTCAAGCTGTAATATTTATATAGCCTAATGGCTCACCCTCAATATCTGAGCTCAACTGGATATTGTAGGATTGGTGACAACTAGAATTCATATAACCTTTTCAAGGTGACATAGATTACAAATTTGGAAAGTTAGGCACATCATAGTTACTTAAATATAGCTAATAAAACATATGAGAAATCATACCACATGCAGATAGGAAGTTCTCATTTGTAATTAGAACTGCAATTTATGATCCAGGTAAAAGTAATGGAACTCTTTCTTCAAACATTTACCATCAGAGTTTTTCCTATCAAAAGGTTAATATATGATAAATTTTTCAATAACTTAGAAAGACTTAACAACAATTGGCCCAAATTTTAAGTTCCAGGTTGATAATTGTCACACCCCAACCTATACAACATGACTAGCGCAAGAAGTCATCGGTAAAGCCTTCCTGCAAGCCTGACAATGAGATTTACACAAAACATACCTACCTTTTATAGATAGGAATTTAAACATGTACAAATGATTCTATCGGAAATCCAGTGGAATTTCCCCTATTTTTCTAACATCCGGCATAAAGTCAATATACACAAAAAGGGGCTACATGCCTAGAACAACCCGTACAATACATGACAAAGGTAAATAGTGGCCTAGACTAAAACATCCTTGTCCTACTAGACAACCAGACAACATACAAATTTGCAATTTATCCCTACCAACTGCCAACAATACCATCACATGTATACCTGAAGTATCCACAGATGTGATCTACTCACTCAATGAGCAGATCCGGTGTCTAGGTGAGATGGGGGGACAGGAGGAGGATCCTAAGGCTCTAAAAAATAGGAAAAGAGAATAGTGAGTTTCATTGAAACTCAGTGAGCAAACAACCCGCAATTACTTAAAATCTCGTATAAAAATATGGGTTGAAAAGTATACAAGTATATATATATGTATATGGGAATATAAAACACAGCCATAACAAAATTCATTTACCCGATCTACAATAACAATATAGCAAAAGATTAAATAATTACAATCATATCAATCAGATTACTGTAGATAGTTTATTCCACTGGGCCTCCAAAGAACAAATTTAAAATGGTAATCAAACCATAATACCCGTCATAAGCCATCCAACACGTTTGCTGGATACTCATGATCGTATATCTTTATTCCTCTTTCCACCCTTATTCCTCCCCACCAGCTAGTGTTATACTCACAAGTGCCCTTGAGGGTAACCATCCAAATTTTTAGTGGATCCAATACATTCATTAAGATTCAGAAAATAACACATAACATGAAGTCATTATTCGGGTAAGCAATGTTCATCAAACATACATAAATTTACAAATGCAATTTCATGTCCATTTGTCTAGAAAAATATAGTAACATCAATTGCAACAACATACCACTAAACTAACAAGGTAGAATTTTAACTCAACAACACATGAAACATAAAGATTACCTTTTAGAAACCAGCCCAATATAAGTAAAATTTCATTATTCAGAAGCACTTATAACACGTTATACAATGGATTTATTTTATGACTACCATCGAATTTTTGAAGAAAGGGATTGTTCACTCACCTCAACACTCCTTAGAGTAGCCTAATGGGAAATTAACTGGAACTTCCAAAAATTTGGATGTTGACAACTCAAATATTCAATTACAATATTTCTGAAGTAATACAACAACAAAATTTCATCTTTCATTGTCTATTTCATACTAGGGTTTTAAAATAAATATCTTGAAATCTAACCATGGGATTGCTATAAAATAAATTTTATAATTTAGGAATACTCATCAGCCCTCAAAGTGCCGATGAGAAGCTCCATCGGAGCTGGAAAGTTACTGGTGGCTGAAAAAAGGTAGCTAGCCGAACCAGCTTCAATAAGAACTAAGAGACTGCAGCTCAACAGAGGCGGGATATCGGGGGTGGAAAAAGAGTCCAACACCTTCAAACCAAATCGGATTGGAAGAGCTCATCGAAAAACTCAAGCTCCCCGAAGGAAAAGACAACTTATTGGGTTCGGGTTTCAGCCAGAAATGGAGTTGCCGAGCTGCCAGTAAGCTCAAACGTAAACGTGCTCAGTGCCGGAGAAGGAAGAGTTGGAAAACACTGAAAATTTCACCGAAAGCTCACCAAAAAAGAGGGGCGCTAACAGAGAAGAAAGAGAAGACCAAAAAAATGCTGGGCTTCAGGAGAGTTTGAAATGAAGAGAAAGAAAATGATTTTGATATTTTATGCATAAGGCAAAAAGGGAAAATTCACATTTCTTCCCCCAAAGTTAAGCATCGCCTCAAATTTGCCCCACCGAAAATAAAACTTCTCATTTTAGTCCTTGCCGAAACTTTTTGTTTTAGTCCTTTTTTTTTCAGGTATTACAATAATCCCCTTATATGGTTATATTTAATTCAACAATTGCCAACACCCAATAAAACTATTAATGTGAAAATGAAATTAGTCAAACAACCAAATCCACAAGCTATTAATCAAATATGACAATAAAAGTTGGACCAAAAAATGAAAATTACCTCGAATTAAGTACTGACAACTTCTCTTCAATAAGTGGGGATATCCAACTTCTATAAGTGATGTAAGCCTGCAATTTACCATTTGAAATGGATGAATTGTCTAGTAGAACTCTCTATTCTCCAGAAGTATCAAAATTTTTCATGGACGACTGAGCATTTTGAGAATTTGTCTTCTTGGAATCCTTCACAACATCTTTAATTTCTATGCATTTAAATAGAATATGATAGCTAACTTCACTGCAATGATATTTCTCATCATCCTATAAATCCACAAAGAAATTTGTTAATAAAAGTATGGAGTCACTAATCAATTACTAGGATGAACTCAACTCATAATCCACCATACCAAGAATGACCTAAGGAACATGTGATAAGAGATTGTATATGCAGTCCTAAGGGAAAATATAAGAAGTTTATTAATAGTTAAAAAGCTTCACATAAGTTGTTCTAGGAGAGGAAAAGTGAAGAGAATGAATTTAAATCCCATGTTATACATTGATCATAATTTATAGTATTCTAAGTAAGTATATTTAGTTTAATTAAGAGTGTTGAAAATAAATGTGTACTAAATCTATTCCATCTTCTCAAATGCTCTTATGTCAAATTATCTACAAATCAGCAAATAACTCGTCAATGTCTACGAGAACTAGAATTAGCTTTGTATCTTTATACATTAAAGTCTTCAATCTCACAATTAGATAGGTTGATTACATAGATATTACTAAAATGAAATGACCACAATGATAACATGATTAAGACCAATGCAATTATGTAGCAAAACGACAAGAAAAAAACACAGGATCTAGTATAAGATCAAATTGAAGATCTAAAATACGATAAGATGTAAAACTTATTTTGAATTGAAAAATAAAAAAAATTGAAATTGAAGATCTAAAATATGTTTCATCCAATAGATCAGGTATTCTAACAAAGGAAACAGAAAAATCAAAATAGAGCCCAACTTATCAAAAGGACAGATTAAAACTTTAAGTCCACAAAACCAACCATCAAACATTCAAAGTAATCACATATAAATCAAATAGATTAGCATCACTTATAGTTATATGAAAATCAAATAGATTAGCATGGTTTAACATTGTTGTTTCCACACATACAGACTGGATAATTTCTCATACTAAACTAAAGATGCACGTTATAAGGCTTACCTTTAGGGGGCGTTTGGTACACAGATTTTTTTTTCATTCCTGGGAATCATGTTTCCTGGGAATCATATTTCCTGGGAATCA
>JANHAO010013061.1:0-16037 GCA_026873985.1 Saraca asoca | reverse complement strand
CATTAACCAGGCAGAAATTGAAGAAGCAACTTTAAATATGTAAATTATTTCTCAAATTTTGGTGAGAGAAAAACTCAACTATCTAATATTGATGTTTACAGAAAGAAAGAAAGTGGCTTTTTTGAATGAATATTGGGAAAGAGAAGAGTCATTGCCAGGAATCTGAAACTAACCCTTGATAGCAAAAAATAAATCTGCAGCTGAACACTTTTTCATGCACTGCACAAAGGTGGAGATGATAAGAAAGATGAACCCTTGTAATTGCCAGCTAAATTGACAGCAATAGGTGAGTGGGAGACAAGGATAGGCCAGATTTCTCAATAATCCTCACTCCTCTTCTTATCTCCAACTTTTATTTCTCTGACAATACCCCTCCGACTTTCTTTCTCTCACTCAATCTCTTTCTTTCTCTCTTTCTCATGTGTGTAAGACTTTTCTTTCTCTCTCTCATCTGTGGAAGTCTTTTAACCGTGAAAACTGATATTATTATTTATATCCTCTCACATTTATAATTAGATCAAAATCATTATCATATTCTTTGTGTATTATGATATCCATATTTTGCGAGAAGATTTGCAAACTTATATCCCTAATTGAACACATATTTATCATTTTTTACAATAAAAACATAAAGATGATAGAATAAATTATACTAAATCATTTAACTATTTGTCACATACGTGTATAAATAATCTCCTTAAATTTTATAAACTGTTCACTTAACCTCTTTTGTTAACCTTTGTCATTAAACTTAATAAAAATAAATTATTTATCTGTTATCTGGCTCATTAACATTACAAAATGCATATTTATTCTTAAAAGTCTATCATTTGTGAGTATTTAATTGAGCTTTACTTCAATGAATTTTCATATCCAAGATTCATTATATAGAGTTGAAGTTGTTTCAATACTAAGTTTTCCATGACAACTAATTTATTGAAGGATAAAGATATATCTATTTTTGAGTGTTAATTAGTTATATAATAATCACATTGATCATTTTATTAAGTCTAGTAAATAAAAAATTAACATACAAGGTTAAATACACAGTCTATAAAGTTGAGGTAGATCATCTACATATTTTTATAGTTTATGAGATTATTGACACTTTGCAAATAGTCGAAGGTTTTCTATGTAATTTACCCAAATTATAACTCATCAACAAAATTTGTATCACAAAAAAATTTAAAAATATTCATCTTTTTATAAAAATGTTCAATCCTTTTATGAAAACTACTAAAAACTTTCAAAATTTTCATAAAAGTTACTGCAATACATCTCAAATACATACAAAAGTGTAACCCGTTATATATGATTTTCATTTTTTTGTGGGAAATAAAATAAGATCTTGGCGGATACATATTTCTTTTATGTATTTTTTCTTTTTATGTTTTTGTTTTTTAATGCGTTTTCTTTATAGATTGAAACTTTTTATAATGGGTAAGAATCTTTAGAAATTTTGATTAGAGAAAGTGGATGAGAATGGCACTATTTTGTAGTCATGATGTGATATTAATGTAAAATAAAGTTATTTATACATATTTTATAGTAAATTTATGCTTAAATAATAATGATTATGTTTATTTTGATTGTCTTACTTTTCTTTATTTCACACTCGATGAATCTAATATAAACTATCTTTTATAAGTATTTTTGTAATCATATGAAATGGACTAGCAAAGACTCAATGGACTAGCCTAGTTGAGAAGGGCCTAGCCCGTTCCGGAACGATATCATGGGAGTTAGCTAGCAAATTGCCTAGCGCAAGCTTAGATCACCAAGCAAGCTATTCCAAGCATAAGTACAGAACACCAGTACCCAGAGGCATATACTTCCAACTAATAAATCAGTCCCTAAAAATTGATAGATCAACCCCCCAAAAATCGACAGAGAGTTGCCTAGCATTTATTGCTAGATATAACGGAAAAGATAGATTTACAATTATCAAATTACAGTTGTAACTCCTACCTCTATAAATAGAAGAGAGAAATCATTGTGAAGAAAGAAGAAAAAAATACGTGCAGAAATTCTGTCATAATAGCGAGAGAATACATGTACTGCAACTCTGCTAGACTATACAGAGAAGCAATTGCATAATAGCAAATATAACCACCGTACATGTAGGGGTCATACAGACTTTAGTTAAATCACGTTAAAAAGCCTCTCGTGTCTTTTGTTTTTCCTCCCTTTCGATCTCTTCCTTAGACACTTACAATCTACAGTTTGGGGTTTACTGAACTTTATCTATTGATTGGATTTTGCTGTCAACATTTTGACGTTAGACGAAAAACCTAAACTGCACTCTCTCTTTTTCTGATTTACTGTGCAATAGCAATGGCAAGAGGAGGAACCACCAGAAGTATAAACACTACCACTGGCCAGCCTGAAGGTCACGTCTAGCAACAATGGGAAATGTTATCGGTTGAGGGCTCAGTCCTCCCTACGACAGGTGCTTCTGCTGCCCCCAAACGGGTACTGCCGCTGGCATGGCTCTATTAACCCCTCACTAGTCTATTGCTTTTGGGACTGATGGAGTGCAAGCATGGCACCAGCATCAAGAGGCACTTGAAAACATGGTGAAGGAGTTGGCTGATATGGTGAGGGCACTGGCGCAAGCACAGACCTCGAGCGCACAAAGAAAAGTTGAGATCGTTGCACTTGGAGGAGAATTCCAGCAGCTAGGAGCTCAGCAAGTTGGGCCTGTCATAGCAAAACATCAGTGAGCTGGTTCAGTTCACTCATCCAATTCACAATTAAGGTCGGAGGTCTATCAAGCTCGTAAAGACAACGAAGAAGATGATCAACGACATGAGAGCTCGCATAAAAAAGGAAGCCCGAACAAGACTAATCATAGATGTAGATCAGATCACTACTCACCGAGTCATGAGCACATTGGAAGGCATAAAGCCTTAGATCATCATTCCTATAACTAGAGAGGTGACAGGGGTCATCGGACCACCAACCGTTTGTCTAAGACATAAGACCTGATGATCAAAGAACTACTTTAGAGGGTACAGCAGTTAGAGAAGCGCCCTTTGACTCAGGACAGACAAGACCATTACGAGGAAAGGACACCATTCACTAGGGAGATTGAGACAGAGCTTCTTCCTCATAGGTTTAAGGTCATGAACATCTCGCAGTACAATGGGGACAACGACCTATATAGCCACCTGGATGCATTTAATGTTCAAATGGATCTTCAGACCACCAATCCATTAGTCAAATGCCATATTTTTCTAGCCACCCTTGGAGAGATACCTGGGACATGGCTTAGAAGTCTCCTAGCTTGTAGCATTCACAGTTAGGAAGAATACCAGAGAAGATTCCTTAACCAATATAAGGCGCTAAGAAGGCAGCTTACACTATCTTGTCACCTCACAAAAGTCTTTTAGTGGAGAGATGAATCATTGAAAGACTACATCATTCGGTTCAAGTGTGAGGTTAGTAATGTAGAAAATCCTTTGGATGAAAGCATTCTCACAGCAATCTTGGTTGGACTTCACAAGGACAAGAAACTGTACGAGAGTATATATGAGTCTCTAGTGAGGGACTTGAGCGAATTCTATGAGCGAGCCACCAAGGAAATTAGGTGGCAAGAGACTTTTGGCTTAAAGAAGCCCAACCAAAAGAATAAGGCGAATAACTCCAACCAAGGCAAAAAGAAAGGCAATGGCAAGAATAACAAAGAGAGTCAAAAGGACGGCTCTGATGGCCAGGCCGCAAAAAAGGCTAGGGGTAAGCAACCTCAATGCCAAGAATGCCATGATAGCTATAGCATCCTGTCGAATACTCTAGACAGAATCTTTGCAATAGAGAGGGATAAGGAGGACTTCGGGAAACCTAGGCCAATAAGGACTCCTCCCAAATGCAAGAATAGAAATAAGTTTTGTGTGTATCACAATGAGGTCAAGTACAATACTTCAGAGTGCTAGGCACTCAAAGATGCCATTGAAGATTTCATCAAAAGAGGTCGCTTGAGGGACTATGTAGTGCGACCTTTGAGAAAATGACCTCCACGACCCCAACAACTAGCACAGCATCAGCATCAGCATCAACAAACTCCTGAATATGAGAAGACACCCTCAGTAAAGACTATATTTACCATCTATGGTGGGCCTCATATTGCAGGCACTTCCAGCAAGCCGTATGATAGCTACGTTCAAGAAATGAGCCATATCCTGCTCATTAGTCATGGGAAACATGAAAGACTTGCCAAGAAAGCTAGAACAGCCTTAGACAACATCACCTCTATAGAAGAAAATGCATAGGGAATACATATTCCTCACAATGAAGCGTTAGTTATCTGAGCCAGAATAGGCAATGCCAAGGTCTGGAGAATAATGATTGACATTAGTAGCTTTATGAACGTAATGTATAAAAGGTGTTTTGAGCAAATGGGAGTGAGTGCGAGCTAGTTAAGACCTTCCTCTAGGCCCTCTATGACTTCACGAGAGATGGAATATTACTAGTGGGGTAGATCAAGCTCTTAATTACTTTAGGAGACTTGGATCACCAAGCCATTGTCTTAGTAGACTTCCTAATCATAGACTATCCCTCAGCATATAATATGGTGCTAGGACAACCTGTGATGAATGACTTGGATATGGCCATGTCGACCAAGACACTTACTATCAGATTCCTAACGCCTAATGGAGTCGGATATGTGCAAGGAGAACATCAAATGGCCTAGCACTACTACAAAGATACGATTAAGCTCGGAATAAAAGGAAAAAAAGTATATATGGTGTTTAGTGGAGGATCATGAGCCATAAGCATAACAGGGGTCAGCCACAACCTTGACTCCCATGAGGTGGATATAGATCGAGCTATTGGCCCAGTAGAGGAGTTGAAAGACATGCTAGTTGGTGAAGCAGATGTTAAGAGAAACCTCAAGCCAAGGAAAAGCTTGCCTCTGGAAGTGAAAACACGATTAGCTGAATTTCTTAAGGAAAATCTAGACGTCTTTGCCTGGAATCACAAAGACATAGTGGGAATTGATCCCAGGGTTATGTCGCATAAACTTAATATTGACCCCTATCATAAGTCGATTCACCAAAAAAGAAAACCTATGACTGCCAACCGTTATGTCACTTTGAAAGAAGAGGTGGATAAGCTTCTAGCCAATAAGTTTATTTGGGAAGCTTATTACTTGACTTGGGTAGCCAACCTTGTACATATAAAGAAAAAGAATGGGAAATGGAGGACCTACATCGATTTCAATGACCTTAATAAGGCATGTCCAAAAGATAACTTCCCCTTGTCGAGAATATATCAACTCATGGATGCAAGAGTAGGGCACTGGCTCCTTAACTTCATGAATGCCTACTCCAGATACAACTAGATCCCCATGGACACTCAAGATGAAGAACACACCTTATTTATCACTGGCCGTAGACTGTATTGTTACAAAGTGATGTCATTTGGACTAAAAAATGCAGGGGTAACCTACCAACAATTAGTAAAAATGATGTTCAAGGAACATATTGATAGAACAATAAAGGTGTACATGGACAATATGTTGGTGAAGTTCGAGCAGGTTGCCAACCATGTCCGTGACCTAGGGAAGATGTTCCAAATTCTGAGGAAGTATCAAAGGAAGCTGAATCTGCATAAATATATGTTTGGGGTTGCTTTGGGAAAGTTCCTTAAATTTATGGTGAATAATAGGGGAATTAAAGCCAATCCTGAGAATATCAAAGCTCTCATCGACATGAGATCCTCTACTAGAGTCAAGGATGTGCAGAGCTTAAACGGCCAGGTCTTGGCACTTAGCAGGTTCATTTCTAAGACAATAGATAAATATGTTCCTTTCTTTGATACCTTGAAAAAGGCAAGGAAGTTCAAATGGACACAACAATGCGAAGTCACCTTCCAGCAGCTTAAACAATACCTCATATAAGCTCCTCTATTGTCCAAACTAAAGGAAGGTGAGAAGCTAGTCATCTATCTAGAAGTGCCCCAGTACACTCTTAGTGTGGCTTTGATGTGAAAAGAAGGTGGAGCTTGATTTCCCATTTATTATGCGAGCAAAAGGTTACTGGACACTGAGACAAGGTACTCACTTATGGAAAAACTCACCTACTACCTGGTAGTTGCGTCAAGGAAGCTATAACCCTACTTCTAGGCTTATAATATAAAAGTACTCGCATAGTTCCCACTTAGACAAGTCTTGCAAAAGATGGATGCCTCAAGTCATCTACTTAAATGGGCAATAAGCCCAGATCAACAATCAAAAGACAAGTTCTGGCAGACTTTATTACAGAATTCATCGGGCCTATATAAGAAGAAGTAGAGACTTCAAAAGCTTTATGTTAGGAACTATATGTTGATAAGTCATTAAGTGAACAAAAGGCCAGGGCAGAAATGCTTCTCATAAGTCTAAAGAAGCATAAAATCCTTTATGAATTGAGATTCGGTTTCCAAGCCATAAACAATGAAGCTGAGTATGAAGCATTATTAACCGGGCTATGACTGGCAAAAGAAATGTGAGCTAAAAGATTGAAGATTTTTAGCGATTCATAGCTCGTTGTCTACCATGTATAATGAAAGTACCAGACTAAAGGATAAAAAATAACCATTTACCTATAAAAAGTCCAAGAATTACTAAGTTCGTTTCAACACTATGAAGTTAATCAGATACTGCGAGCTCAAAACGTGTATACTGATGCCTTAACTCCCTTAGCCATGACCAAGGACGTCGATTTCCTAGAGACAATCCCAGTAGAATTTCTCTTGTCCCCAAGTATAGAGCAGAAAGATGCTATGATGGCAATTGCCACGACATAAGACTCGTGAATGCCCAATCATTGATTACTTACAAGATGGCAAGTTGTCCAAAGGCAAGTTGGAGGCATGTCATTTATGAGCTTGAGCAACTAGATATTGCTTCAACGGTGACATGTCGTATAAGAAGGGATTCTCAACTCCACTACTAAGGTGTATAGATGGCTAGGACTGTGAAACTATCTTGAAGGAAATCCACTCTAGCCATTGCAGAAACCATGCTGAGGGGCTATCTCCAGCTTAAAAAGCACTCAGGCAAGGATACTATTGGCCGAGAATGAAGCAAGATGCCATAGACCTTATGAGGAAATGTGACAAGTACCAGAGGTTTGCTAAAGTTCCATGAGCTCCGCCAACCTACCTGCAACAGATGGTCAGTCCATGGCCCTTCATGATTTAGGGCATAAACCTAAACCACTCCCAATAGGTCACGAGAACTGCAAACACATAATAGTCGTTGTTGATTATTTCACTAAGTTAGCAGAGGTAAAAGAGCTAGCACAAATCTCTTCTGCGAGGATTAAGAAGTTCTTATTGGTCAATATTATTTGTAAGTTTGGAGTCCTTTAACAAATTGTGAATAATAATGGGACTTAATTCAACAGTGAGCGATTCATCAAATTTTACAGTGACCTCAAAATTGTGAAGAGCTTCTTAGCTGTAGACAATCCTCAAGCCAATGGACAAGTTGAGGTGGTCAACAAAATCGTCAAGCAGATATTGAAAACATGGTTAGAAGCCAAAAAGGGAGTATGGATAGACGAGCTATAGAAGGTGCTTTGGGCTTATAGAACTATAGCTCGTAGCACCACAAGAGAAACTTCCTTCTCAATGGTATATAGATTCGAGGCCATAATCCTAGCAAAATTTGAAGTGACTTCACAATAATGAGTGACTTTAAATCCAAAAGATAATAGTCAACTGCTCGCTGCAAACCTCGACCTTGTAGAAAAAATAAGAGAAATAGTCGACCTCAAGGTCATGACCTATCAATAATGGGTTACGAGATACTATAATTGGAAGGTTCGAGCTCAGAGCTACAAAGTTGGTGATCTTGTTCTGTGCCTCATTCTCCTTGGAGCTCACAAGGCCAATGATGGGATGCTAGGCCCAAATTGGGAAGCTCTATACATAATCAAGGAAAGCTTGGGGAATGGAGCTTACCACCTAGCAAATATGAATAGGGCTAAAGTCCCTCGAACTTGGAATGCTGAGCACCTTCACCCGTATTATCAATAGAGATCCTACTCTTGTAAAATTATCCCTCGAACTTGCAAGTGTTTCCTCAAATTTTTATACCTATGTTTATTAATTTTTGAATAAGACTTCAATGAGATCTTGCATGAGAAGCGACCTATATATCAATCACGAAATGCAAGCTGAGATATGACCTACTGGGTGATTCATTGTTAGCTGAGGCATAAGCTTCCCAACATTCAGCCTGACTAATGATTATAACTTGCTAGCTATTGTATATAGCATATGGAACATTCAATTATGGAAACTAAGAAGAAATAAGTCAGAATATCATAGAAGTTCATTTAATGCTCCCTTCAACGAAGTAAGTTCATATAAAATCCAAGATTGAATACAAAATTCAAGAATGAAATTTGAAATTACAAAGAGTCATGGCCTAAAAAGTCACATCTTCAAAGGCTGAGCCTTTATAGGGTGAAAGGTCGACAGGTGAAGTGAGCAAGTCATCCATCATTTGATCACCAGTGGCTTCCACAACCTATGAGCCGCTCTCTCTTTGAATAGCACCCTCAGCAAGAGACACTCTAATAGCAGACTCCACACTATTTCTAGAAAAAGTGGCCTTCACAATCTTCTCAAAGCGTTTAACACCCTTAACAGCATCCCTACCAAAAAAAGAGAAGTCTATCTTCGAGTATCGCTCCCACAGAGTGTATACGAAAGAGGTATTAGTTTCAGACTTCGCATTTTCTACTACTCTTGCAACTAACATGGCGGTCTCTACTTTGACCTTGGTAATTTCTTCCTTCCTAAGAGCAACTTCCTCTTTGGCCGCCTTAAGTTCCTCCTCAACAGCCTCAACTCACTGCACCGCTACCCCAGCTCGCTACACTGCTACCTTAGGTTATGATGAAATGCATAGCTCAGCAATCTTTCAACTAAGAAATCCTCTGACTCTAATGTTTTGGCCCCATTGTGAGGCCCCAGGATCACGTCAATATTATCCAAGAAGAAGTTAAAATACTCCTCTGTCTTTGGACTAAGTTTGACAAATTGCCCCTCAGCCTCAGCTTCGACCTCAAGCGCCACCTATTTTTTAGAGACAATAACTTTCTTCCCTTTGTCCCTCTTTTGTTTTTTGGCAGGGGGCTCGGAGAGGGATACGACCTTGATTGCGGCAACCACTTCAAGATGCGAGCTAGGAACTGGCTCCTACGAAAGTATTACTACCAAGGCCAAAGGTTGACTTACAGTAGCAAGGGTTACATCAGCATCAGGAGCTGATGAGGTTGACAAAGAAGGATTGCGTGATGGCCTTCGAAAGATGAGCTTCATCATGTACTCGAAATCTTCAAAGTTAGTTAGGCTGACCTCCTTAATTTGGCGGGCTCCGATCTCTTTGGTGAGCTTAATATTCAAAGCCGAAGCGAGCTTGTGTGAGCACAGGAGGTCCTCATCAAATCAAAGATCATTCTGGAGGTCGTCCACAATAGCAAACTGGACCAACACCTGGAGCTTTTCAGCCTCAAGAGTCAGTTTCTTGTCAGCCCCATCTGTAAAATGAAATAGTGTTAGAATCAAAGAAGCAAATATAATAACTCATCAAACTTGTATGTCCTCAGCTTGCTCACCATGAGTAAAAATAAAATCAAAGTTGTTAAGGTAACATAGAGATGAACAAGAGACATAGAACTAATGGGTTTTGTAATTCCCCACATTAGATTTGCCCTTAGCGTCACCCTACAGCAAAATTTTCTTATGCTTGGTTTGTCAAGCCGAAAGATAATAAATCTCATCCTGCAGACTCGTACTTCTAATGCTATAAAGGTAACAAAGAATCCTGATGGATGGTGGTGGGAGATTGTTTCTTAAATATACAAGTGCCAAGAAAGTAAGCTGGGAGTAGGAGTTCGTGGAAAGCTGAAATGGATAAAGTTTTAGTTTATTCAATAAATTAATAATATAAGGGTGCACTAGCAACTTAAACCCAACATCATGATGATAGGGACAGATGGCAACGAATCCTGAAGGAGGATAAGTTGTATGATTATTAGAGAGGGTGCCATGACAAGACATCCCTTGAGGAGCCGAAATGTTTAAATTATGCCCTAGAGCTCGTTAAAGCTGATGGTTGAAATATGGTGACTAAACATTGAGTGATCTAGAGACCGCTGACTGGTGGTGACCTCTTAGCCCTTAATAGGGTCTGGACGAACATCGAGCTCCTTTGCGACCTTGCTAGCATCAACCCTACACCTTAGGTTGGAGAGTTAGGTTCATCATCATCACTCTCTATCTGGTAACTTTGAAGTTTATGACTTACAGCCATCTATACAAGAAAAAGGAATGGTCAGGTTGCCACATGTAGACTATACCCAAAAACTAAAACTAATAGTTTCCTATACAGCAAGCCATACATGCCTCAGGTCACCACATCTAAAACCTAAACTCCAGAAGATGAGGCGAACTCGACCATTGGGACATTAAAACCCAAAAAACTGATGAAAGACTCGAAACAACAATCAGAAACCCTAGGGTCCATGAACGAATAGACCAGATGAATCGAACATGATAGAAGAAAATGTATAGGCAGAGAAACCCAAAAACCACAAATCAGAAAGAGAAAACTTACCATATCAACTAAAAGAGAAGGTCTAGAATGTATACGAAGCTAGTTTTCAGTGATCAGAACTCAAACCATGAGCCTGGTAAGTTAGAATAACATAGAAGTAAGCGATGATAAACGAATGTAGGCTTGACAAAGAAGATGAGAAAAAAGAGTTTGGGAGCTTCAGATTTCAAATGATGAATAAAAAGGGAAAAAAGGATTTTTCTCAGTTTATATCATGTACTGTCTCGCCATTAAATATAGGAATCAATCAACTACCCATAATCTGATGGTTCGGTGAACAACAGTAGTAAGTTGTTGCTAGCTTAGCAATTTCATTCACCAAAGATAGAAACAATCACATGGGCTAGTGGCAGGAACTCGAGAGTCATAGACCAAATGAGCAAAAATGTGTCGAACGACCTATAAGATCATAGATTGCAAACAACGGACTATAGCTCCTAATCCGCACCGCATTCAAGTTATACTAAGGCACAATTCTTATGCGACCTACTGGTGCTAACTGAAGCGTATCCGTGCAACCTACCTAGGTACCCAATCTTGTGCTAGCTGAGGCGTATCTGTGTAACTTACCTAGGCACCCAATTTCGTGCTAGCTGATTCGCATCCGTGTGACCTACCTAGGCACCCAATCTCGTGCCAGCTAAAGCGCATTTGTGCGACCTACCTAGGCACTCAATCTTGTATTAGCTGAGGCATATCTGTGTAACCTACCTAAGCATTGGTGCTATCTGAGTCGCATCTATACGACCTACCTGGGCACTCAATATCATGCTAGCTTAAGCACTCAGGCATTCCAATGCCCAAACTTGTTACCAACTGAGGCACTTCGATGCTTAAATTTATTGGCATCAAAGAAGCATTAATATAACTGATTGGCCATATAACTTAATATTTTATTTTACTGTGATTTGCAGGAATTTGTGTCAACCTACATATTATCTTCCATGATATATAGAACATCTAACATTGCACCCAATGATCACGAAAAGTTCATTTATTATAAAACCTTTTTCAACGAGGTGAATTTACATGAAGATTCAAGAGTACAAATCAAAACAAGCCTATAACTAACATATCTTAAAAGGAATAGCTGAATTCCAACAAGTTGGAGAATCAATGAGCAAGCCGAATTGCTCTAACTCTTCTCTGTCCTCCTTCCAAGTTAAGAGCTTTTTCCATAACTTGAGTGCTTGCAAGGTACTTGGAGAAAACTGAACGGTTAACTCATTGTGTAAAGAGGCCAAAGAATAAAGGGGAAAGAGCTACATTATTTAGCATAACCATGAGGAGGTTATGGAGAAATGTAACAAAACTTCCTGGGATCCTCAGAGAGAAATTGTCCATGGGAGTTTCCTATAACAAAACTTCCTAGTATTCTCAGAGAAGAATTGTTGCAACAAGCTATACACACCTCGTAGCACTCTATCAAAGATTCGAACCATAAAAAACATGGGGGGCTCAGATAATACACCCATTAGGTCACCTTGTGGAAAAGAAAGAAAGTTTTTCACATCTTATATAGGCCAGTCTGGCCTCAGCAATGAATCCAGAGGCTGTCTAGCTATTCTTAATCAAATGATTCGGAAAAAAGTAAGGCTACCACGCCAATAGCTATAAAGCATGCACATTAGATGCATAGCCTAATGTAGATAAAACGATAAGATTAAAGTCTGAAATGACAACATTGCGGGTTGTAAGTGTAAACTTTGACAACATTATAGACCGTAAGTGAAGGATTTGACAACACTACAGACTACAAGTAAGGACTTTGCCAGCAAACAACTCCCAGCCCGCAAAGTAAACTGAGAGTTAGGGACTAATGTTATAGGTATTTTTGGAACCATATGAAATGGGCTGGCAAAGGTCCAACGGACTAGCCCAGCTGAGAAAGGCATAGTCTGTTCCCAAATGAGGTCGCGGGAGCTAGCCGGCAGGTTGCCCAGCGCGAGCTCAGATCGCCAAGCAAAGTATCCCAAGCATAAATGCGGAACGTCAAAGTCTAATTAGTAGCCAAAGGCACATTTTTGCAACTGACAAATTAACCCCCAAAAATCGACCGAGAGCTACCTGGCATTTATTGCTTGGTGCGATGAAAAACATAGACTTATAATTTATCAAATTATATATGTAATCCCCTGCCTCTATAAATAGGAAGGGAAAAATCATTGTGAAAAAAAGAAGAGAAATATACATGTAGAAACTCTACCAAAATAGCGCGAGAATACATATACTGCAATTCTATTAGACTATACAAAGAAGCAATTGCATAATAGCAAATATAATCACCATGGACGTAGAGCTTATACAGACTTTAGCCGAATCACAATAAAAAGCCTTTAGTATCCTTTGTTCTTCCTCCCTTTCGATCTTTTCATTACACACTTACAATCTATAGTTTGGGATTTATTAAACTTTATCTATTGACTGGATTTTGCCGTCACCACTATCTTATGCACTAACATAACGTGTTTGAAATTTTCACTTCTGCTAAGAATAAAATAAAAGAAAGTAAATAAAAATAACTATGAATATCTTTTTTCTTTTCTTTTGCCCTTGCGTTAAACAATGGAAATCATATTTTCAAATTAAAATTTATGACATTTTATTTTCAATTTAAATAATAAATATATTTTCTTTACTAAATATATTTTCAAATCTAAAGTTTTAGGGCTTAGCAGTTAGTTTTTTTAATTTTAAAAATTTTTGAATGAGTAATTTTGTCATTAAAATAAAATTAAAAATAATTAATCGTAATTTTAGATGAAAATACATGAACTTTGTAAAATGGTATGTTTTCGACAACATGAATTACTCGGCACTACTAATTAATAAGACCCCATTCCTTCTAGACATTTGTTAACCTTTATCTGACAAATGTGCTTTGGGAAGTAGAACTATTGTAATATTAATTGATGAGTTTTAAATATGATATGAATGTGTTCTTTAATTGAATAATAAGACAAAACTTTCCTCAATAAAGAAAATTAAATTAGTATTTAATGCTTAGGATTTATGGTTTAATGTTTAAGATTTAAGGTTCATTTTTCAGTGCATTGTTTAGATGTTTAGAATTTGCTATTACTATTAAATATAAGTATTTAGGATTAGGATTCAGTGTTTATAGCTTAGTATTTAGAGTTTAAATTTAGTAGTTAGGGTTATGAGTTAAATTTATTTTTCATAAATGAAATTTTTTATTGGATAGTTTGTATGTAAAAAAAAATTAAATTTAAAATTTTATATTATTTTTTACCATATGTTAAACTTAAAATTCGCTTACGGTGTTTCTAGTAATAAAATTGATAACTATTTTTTTAGAATTAATTATAATTTTGATCTCTAAATTTACAAACCATTCATACTTAATTCTTTTAAATATAATATTCTATTTCAATCTCTTTAATTTATAAAATTTAATCAAATGAGGTTCATGTCAATAATTTCAATCAACTTGAAGATTAAAAATCATAATTGATATATAAAACTTCAATATATCTCCAAGTTTTAATCATTAAAAAGAAAATTAGTAATTCATGTTGTGCTAGCAAACAAATCGGAAAAGTTTTTGCGCTTTAGACAAGTTACCTAATTTGTTCATTCTTTTGACATAATAATTTGGGTCTCCCCAATTCTTCTCTTAACTATTCTCAACTTAGAAACTTCTTGGAGTTTGTGTGATAACTATAATTTTACATCTTAAATTTAACTTAAACTACAAATTAGGACTTGATTTAATCAAATTTTCATATAAAAAGAACCAAAATGAAATACAACTATAATTTTGCATCTTAAATTTGACTTAAGCTATTAATTTGGATTTGATTTGATTACATTTTCATATAAAAAGAACTAAAATAAAATATTTTATCTAAAATGATTAAATGAAATCAATTTATATATTAAAAAACTAAAATTGTAAATAGGTATTTTATTTTGTTGAATAAAAATAAGAACATGTATTATAATTCATCAAGGGAAAACACACTTTACACTTTTGAAGTTTTATTGAATGATAAATTATTTTTTAAACTTTAAAAATCTACAAATTATATCTTTAAAATTTAAATATGTATTTTACAAATTATTCCTTAAAGTTTAAATAAAGTTATAAAAATGTCTACTGACAATTAGTTTTGACTTTAAACTAGTAAATGCGATAATTGCATGTACATTATTTAGATCTTATTTCTTTTTCTAGAAGACGTAGAGTCCACATCAAAGGTATTTTTGGTTCTAAATGTTATCTAAACTTATATTATAAAATTCATATTTTAGAATTAGATATTTAATTCAAATTTTGTGATTTATTAATAAAATAAACAATTTTTTCAATAAAGTATATGCAACAAATTTACTAATGTAAAATTTAAAATTAATAACTAATTAACATTTTCATAATTTCTTCAATTTTCAATGGAGTAATTTGTAATTTTTTTAAAGTTTAAAGGTGTAATTTTTAATTTTTAAAGTTTAAGGAAATAATTTGTTACTTAATAAAATTTCAATTGTGTAAAATGTATTTTCCCAATAATTAATGTATATAAAAAGTAGAGTAAATTAACTACTAAGCCTTTCAAAGATTTAGTGTGTTGAAATTTAATCCTTGAAAGATTTTTTGTTTCAATTTAATACAAACGTTTGAAAATATGAATTATAATAACCCTACCATCAAATGATAACTTGAAAATTAATGGCATCATCTTATGTGGTAAAATAAATAATCAAGTTGTAATATAAAATTCCAAATAATTTGTCATGCCTCGATCCACAGAACGTGACCGGCTCAGAAGGTCATCATCAGGAAACCTCCTATAAGGCTTACAATGAAAATAATATATCAATGACTCACTATTTCATCAATCCATAGTGAAATATTTATATTTTGAATTCTAGTAAAAATTCGACAGAGTTTCCTTTGTTTTTTGAACACCTGGCCACAAGACTTATATACACAAAAAGCGGCTGCATGCCCATCACATCCAGTATAACAACACAATAATATATAGTGGTCCAGATTATACAATTTGCATCCTATTGGGCATATAGCAATCATGCACAATACATAATATACAATTCTATCAACTATCAGACTTTACACCATAGTTATACCTTAAATCTCTACAGGGAAGATCCACTCGATCCAAGAGCAGGTCCCATATTAGTATAGGGTGGAGGGATGATTGAAGAATCCTGGGCTCTGAAAAATATGGAAAAGAAAAGAGTGAGTTTCATAGAAACTTAGTGTGTAAACAATCCCATGATCATCTAAAAGTCTCATTTAAAAAACATGTTCGAAAGTATATATATATATATATGTATATATGGCTATGAAAATTTGCGTACCCGTTTGAATGACATAACCTCACAACAAGTTTGGAAGCTTCATCCATTAAGATAGTTAAACAATTGTAATATGATATTTAAC
>JANHAO010013060.1:0-16060 GCA_026873985.1 Saraca asoca | reverse complement strand
TCTATTTTATTTGGCTGGTATTACGCTTGGTTTCCTTTTTGCAGTTAGGAATCCTTATATGCCAAGGACCTCTCAAAGCCTTATAAAGTTTGATCCTGAGATTGAGAGAACACTTCATAGTAGAAGGAAATAAAAGAAGCAAGACCAACCAGTACCCATAACCATGGATCATCAAAACAACCAGTCACTTAAGGAGTTTACTGCACCGGACACTCAAGGCCTAACCCCAAGCATAATCAGACTAACCATAGAGGCCAATAATTTTGAATTGAAGTTGGCACTCCTTCAGATGGTCCAGTGGAACCAATTTGGAGGCTCCCCTATAGAAGACCCTAATTTACATCTCTCAATCTTCTTAGAGTATTGTGACACACTCAAGATCAATGGAGTTCCACAAGATGCTATCCGACTATGCCACTTCCCATTCTCTCTAAGAGACAAAGCTAGAGCATGGTTGCATTCTTTACCACCTAGTTCCGTTACCACTTGGCAGTAGCTCTCACAAGCCTTCCTATCTCGATACCTCCCTTCAAGCAAGATAGCCCAAGTTAGAAACCAAATCACCACATTTGCTCAAAAAGAAGGAGAATCGCTATACAATGCATGGGAGAGATTTAAGGAGCTCCTGAGACTGTGTCCACACCATGGGTTTGAAAAATGGTTGATTGTTCATACCTTTTACAATGGGCTCATATACAACACAAGAATGACAGTAGATGCTATTGCAAGAGGAGCCTTGATGAATAAAATTATGGATGAAGCCTACATATTAATTGAAGATATGGCCTAAAACCATTACTCTTGGTCGAGTGATAGAGCTACATCCAAGAAATCAGTTGGAAAATATGAGATAGACGCAAAAGGCCACCTCTCCTCCAAGGTAGATGTATTATTTCAAAGACTTGATAAGCTAACTATTAATGCAGTAGGATCTTCTACTACCCCTTGTGAAATTTAGGGGAGAGGCTACATCTCGATCTCCATAGAGAATGGCAAGCCTTTCTCATAGCGAGGTCGATTGTCTTGAGACTGGGGGTGATCCTCTACTTGTTTAAGCCTTTGGAGGACTTGCCTCATTATTGGGTCCTAAGCTTCAGACTGAAGGCCAGAGCTCTCAACTTGTTGCGAACCCCTGGACCACTAGCCATGATGGTTGTTGCAGGTCTCTTTCTGAGCCTTTTCACGCAACTGCTGGAGTTGCGCTACAATTTCCTATTGCCTTTGTGCACCTGAGCTTGCACCTGTGCTAACGCTTTGACAATTTCAGCCAGCTCTCTTATCATGTCCTCGAGTGGTGGCTGAGGGGTTACCGGTTGAATGGCTGGAGTGCTAGAACTCCTGGTGACTATTCCTCTTGTCATCATAGATGGTCAGAAAGATGACTTAGAAAATAGATGGGCCCTCCTTCTAGCACCAAAATGTTAATGGTGGAATTTGGTTCAGGGCCAAACTCCAGTCAACTGAGATCAATTCTTGAACCCCAAACTATTTTCTGGTTAATGAGATGAGAAATGAAGATAGTGGAGAGGAAGGCTGGCAATGGCAGATAGCATTTTTAAGTGGTTTGGTTAAATCCAAGCGGCACCAGACCCTATGTCCATGGTGAAATTTTATTAATGTGAAAGAAAAATTTATAGAGATCTTTCTTAGCTAATTTGGATTTTTTCTCCCTCTCATCCCCTCTTTCTCCCTCCTTTCACAATGATTTCCTATTTTCTATTTATAAAGGAAGAAAAGGTTACATGTAATGATTACAAGTTGCAATTCTTTTACATCAAGAAATAAATGTAAAAGACAAAAAAACTCCTACAATCCAATCTAGTTAGTTGGAATTGAGGTTTGACATAGGCCTATCTAGAACTCCATCTTGCGAAGCTTCTACCTGAGGTGTTGCCTCCTCTTTGTGAGTTTACATCTATTACTTTAGCGATAGCTGGCCGCCTTCATCAAAGCGAGCTCACACAAAAATAGACTTTCGAGCATGCGAGCCGGGACCTGGCACTCTTATCCTCAGTGAGTTGAATGTCCTTCAAACTTAGCTTCTGTCGAGCCTTCGGCCTGCTTGGGTGAGACCCATTTTTGCCCATAACATTAGCACAAGAAGAGAAAATAGTTTTTTGGCCCTGACATCTTTTCAAAAGAAGTTAAAAGAGTCCCCAACAACCTTCAAAAGAAGTAAAAAGATTCCCTATCATCTCTTGTCAAAAGCAAATCAAAACCTATCACTGTAGCAATTTTGAATTTTAGAAATTTTCTATAAATAGGTATCAAATCCCAAATGTAAGGGCAAGGTCTAAAACATAGATCTTTTGCTCATTTCCCTCTCCTAACTTCCTCTAGATCTCACTCTAGAAAAATTGTAAGTTTCCTCTTCAAATCTTATCAATAAAATCTATCTTTTACTTTGCATATAGTTGTCTACCTACAATCCTTGCTTCATAGCTTAGTTTTGTTTTAGTCGATTGTAATTAAGTGCATTCCCCCCTTCTTTTTGGTATCAGTGCCAAGGGAAAGTAAAGATAGCAAGAAGAACTAGAAATTATTGTTGTTTTATGAAGTTTATGCTAATGTTTGAGCATGAAAACAATCTAGATATATGCTTGTGAAGCTCACAAGGAAATCTAAGTATATTTTGTTTGCCTACAGAGTTATCCTAGCTATAATGAATGCAAGTTTGTAGTTTCCCTCTTGAGTTCTGGTAGGAGAGATAGAAAGTCCCTGTTAGTTAAGTTGAAGAAAGGAGCAAATTTTCTTCCTTTGTATCTCATGATATCATTAATTGATACTTGGCTATATCTAGAAAATCATAAGTCAATAGCTATGCTATACTTGGAAAATTGTAAGTTCAAGTTGAGTTATATCTAGAGAAGAAGTTCATACTAAGATCTTAGTATATAATTCATTTAGCAACTAAAATCTCTAATTCATAAGGTTATCTTTATAAGTACCTAATGCCAAGGTACACAAAAGTAGGGGGAAAAGCTAAAAATTTGTTTAATCATTTTTTATTTTATGCTTTTATCTATTTTCTGTTTATATTTGTGATTTCTTATCGCTACCATTTTTTGTTGTTTAAATTTTCTACAAATATTTAAATTATTATAAATATGTCAAATACTCTATCTTCCACATTTTTATTTTTTACAAATACTTCTTTAAATAACTCTCCAAATAGGGAAAAACCCTTCCAAATAGATAGATATAGTCTAGAAATACCCAGGGTTACTGAACTTAAACAATTACCCAAATTAGAAAATCCTAGAAGATCCGTAGCTTCTAGTTTAACTATGTCGGTAGATATATCCAGCCTTAAGAAGTCTTTATCTATTATCAATCTTAAAGGAATAGATAATACCTCTAGGATACCTAAACTAATTTATTCAAAAGATATTTCAAAAGGAAAAGGACAAGTTGAAGATGATGAATTTGAAGGTTCTTTATCTTCATTTTGCCTTACAATGGTTAATGATTATCCAGATGTCAAATGAATATGGACCAAAAGAAAGAATTTTCTAAATTCAAAATTGACATGAAATCTATGAAAGAAGACTTTTACTTAGAGGAGAATACTCCTTAAAGAGAATGGTTTCTTTCATATTTTCAAAGAAATGAATTGGACCAAATTCTTGACAAATGGATGAACTTCATAAAGGAGTTTAAGATAAATGTTCCCTTCTTTGATCGATTCAAAGTTTATGCAAAGGGAAAACCAGAAATAGATTATCTGTTTCATGAGTCAGTTAGTGTTACCACTAAGACTACCTAAACCCAAACAACTTCCTCTATAACTTAATCTAGAAAATTTGTAAGTTTCCTCTTTAAATCTTATAATTAAAATCTTTTATTTTACTTTACATATGGCAATCCCTCCGTGATCCTTACTTCATAACTTAGTTTTCTTTTAATCAATCTTTAGAAGGGGTGCTCCCTCTTCCCTTTTGATAGGAATAGTCCAAAAGCTATGATACCGAAATTTGAAAGTATAAACTAGGATCTTTCTGTTAACAATTTGGATTCATTTGCCCAAAAACCTTCAAACCTAAGCATAAAAGAAGGGCAAAACAAAAGGAGATAGAATCTAGAAATTCCAAAACAGAAAAGAAATCTAGTAGGAAATTTTATTGTAGGAAACCTAGGTAGATCCATCCTCCAAAAATCAAGATATTAAACTAGTTTGTTGTAGATGCAATGGACCAGGTCATATAGCCAAATATTGTAGACTTAACAAAAAGTTGAGAGAAATGAAATTAGAAGAAGAAGTCTTAAGAAAGATAGATAATCTTCTAGTTAAAAAAATAGAAACCTCTGATACTAGTGAATCTTTAGTTGAAATAGCAGAAGTAGAAATAGAAAATAGCAAAGCAGTTCACACAAGAGGATTGTTGTTAAAGATACATCATCTTTTGGAAAGGAAATGAATGTTCTTAACAAAGAGCAAGATCTTCCTTTTGAAGTTATCTACCAATTACTAGATTATAAGCAAAAGAAGGAATATTTCTAGAAGCTCAAACAAATAACAGCAAAGCCCATCCCAACCAAGGCAGTTAGGATAAACAAATACAACTTTAAGAATGTGTTAGATAGATTTAGTTCAGAAAATAGTAAGCCTGTCACTATCTACGACTTGCAGCATGAACTTAATCTTCTAAAAGAAAAAGTGAAAGAATTGAAATAGAAACAATAACATTTTGATTTAATCTTTTCAACTCTTCAGAAAGGTAAAGAAAAGGAAGAAGAAATACAAGAAGAAGAAATTTCAAAAAAACTTTATAAGATTTCTTCTGGTATTTCTATCCAAAAATGGTATATCCCAATCAAATTAACTATCAAAAATGAATATACCATTAAGACAATAGCCTTGTTGATATAGGATCTAATCTCAATTGTATCCAAGAAGGACTTGTGCCCCCAAAATATTTTGAAAAAACTAAAGAAAGACTTAGATATGCTAATGGATCTAGACTCCAAATTCAGTTCAAATTGTCTGATGTGGCTATCACAAATTCTTCCTTCAAAATCAAAACTATATTTTTGTTAGTTAAGGATGTAACTAGCATAATTATTTTAGGTTCTCCTTTTATCAAAGAAATTATGCCATTGTCAATTTTTGATGAAGGTATAATGACTGAACATCTAAGAGAAATGATTGTTTTCCAATTTATTAAAAAACCAATTTTCAAGGATTTGAATTTGGTTAAAATCAAAGAAAATCAAATCAATTTCCTATCTAAAGATATCTCTTTCAAAAGAATTAAAAAACTCTTGAAAACACTAGTTGTTCAAAATAAAATAAATTCTTTACAAAATAGAATTGAAACTCAGATCTATTTTGATTTGTCAAATGCTTTCTAGAAAAGAAAACAACATATGGTGGATTTGCCATATGAGAAGGGTTTTTCTAAAAGATAAATTCCTATAAAGCTTGTCCAATCCAAATGAATCAAGAACTTCTAGACTACTGCAAAAAGGAAATCAATGATCTCTTATCTAAAGGGGTCATCAGGAAGTCCAAAAGCCTTTGGTCATGCTCTACATTTTATGTCAATAAGAATGTAGATATTAAATGAGGAACCCCAAGGTTAGTAATTAATTACAAGCCTCTAAATGATTTCGCAATGGATCTGATATCCGATTCTAAACAAAAAGGATCATTGAATTGCTTACATTCTACAAAAGTATTTTCCAAATTTGACTCAAAATTTGGCCTCTGACAAATACAAATCAAACTTGAGGATAGGTATAAAACAATATTTATAGTCAGATTCAGACAATATGAATGGAATGTAATGCTATTTGGCATTAAAATACCCCCTCAAATTTTTGAAGAATTATGAATGATATGTATAATCCATTTACAGATTTTATAATTGTTTATATTGATGATGTTCTGGTTTTCTCCTAAAACATTGATCAACATTTCAAGCATTTAAATGTTTTCTTGCAAATTACACAGAAAAATGGATTGGTTGTGTCTTAAAAGAAATTCTCTTTATTCTAAATAAAAATTAGGTTTCTTGGCCATTATATCTTCTAAAGAACTATTACACTAATAGGAAGAGCAATTTAGTTTACTGACAAATTTTCAGATCAAATTCTTGACAAAACTTAACTCTAAAGATTTTTGGGTTGTTTAAATTATGTTTCAGATTAATATTATGTAACCCTTGCATGAACATCTTAAAAAGAATCCCCTTCCTTGGACGGATGTTCATACAAGTGTTATCAGAAGGATCAAATTTCACGTCAAAAGTCTTCTATGTTTACAAATTTCTAATCTATCTGCATTAAAAATTATTGAAATAGATGCTTCAAACTTGGGATATGGAGGAATTCTCAAGCAAAAGAAAAATTCAAAAGAGCATGTCATTGCATTTACTTCAAAGCATTGAAATCATGCACAACAAAATTACTCAACTATCAAAAAAGAAATTTTAGAAATAGTTTTATGCATTAACAAATTTCAAAGTGATCTTCTCAATCGAAAATTCATAGTTAGAGTTGATTGTAGATTGACAAAAGATGTTTTGCAAAATGATGTTAAAAATTTAGCATTAAAATAAATTTTTGCAAGATGGCAAGCCATCTTATCTATTGTTGATTTTGAAATTGAATATATCAAAGGTTCTTCAAATTCTTTACCTAATTTTCTAACTCATGAATTTTTATAAGGGAAATAATGCCACCAAAAAAGGAGTGAGATAAGGAGAAAGATAAAGATCTACAGTCAGATCTTAAACCCAAATCCTCCCTAGATAAGGGAAAACAAATTTAGAAACCAAATTCATAAAAATGCCAAACCCTAGGAGACTATGCCCTCCCAATTAAAACACTTCAGGCCATAGCCTCACAAATGTCCAAACCTCTTACCCTTACCAAAAAGTCTTAGGCCAGTATAGTCAAAGAAGAGGACTAAACCAAGATCCTAATTCTTGACCAAGCCAAAATTTTGAAACAAATTGAAAAGATGAAAATCCAAAAAATTGTTGCTGGTTCTTCATCAAAGCAAATTACAATTGCTGATCCTCAGCCATCTGAAATTGTCACCAAATATAAAGTTAGTTTCGTAAAACCTCATCCAAATGGAACTAGAATACTAGGACAAAGATCCCAAAAGTGTTTTTCAAAAAATATTCCCAAAACGTTTTCATTTTATCCCTAAAAATTTCAATAAAATAAGAGATTTTTATGAATTAATTTTACTTGATACTTGTTTAGCTAAGATTAAACATAATATCTCTAAAGGGGATAAAACAAATATCATTTATTCAACTTTTCAAATTGAGAAAATTATTTCTCCAACCAATTGGGGCAAAGACCTTAATCAAATAAAAAAAATTTCAATTCCATGGGAACCATATGGTGATACATACTAGGATTATGAAAAAGCCTAGTATAGCACCATATATTACCAAAATAAAAATAAAAAACACTTTTGGTTGTTTTCCTTCAACTGGGGGAAAAAATATAAATTTCCAAATTAGTTTTTCAGAAGGTGAGACATCTTTGGTCCTATATCTAAAATTTTTCCAAAAAAGGTTGTAGAGGGATGTAATACTTTTAAATCCTATTTTCATAATATCAATTACATGAATTTTTCCATTATTCTCTAATTCTTCTAAAAAATTGGTCTTCCATGGTGTTTTTCATTGGAGTATCCATATTTACAAGAAAACTCTTTGTCCAAATGGCCAATCCTATAGAGAAAAGTCTTTATCAAATGGTGGAGCTCATATAAATATGCCAACAAAGCTCATGTCTATGAAAGCCAAAAATGGTTTCAAGAAAATCCACACTTCCACAAAAACATGAAAGAAGGAAGTCATCGATTTCTCTAAAACAAATCTCAACTTGTAGCTTCCTTAGCATCTATCTCTTCAAAGTAGGAGTATGTAATGAAGTTGCAGGAAATTCTTCACTAACTTACAAATACTTAGGAACTAGAATCCTATGCCTCAAACTCTTTAGAGGAAGCAAAAGATTATGCTTAATCAAATGAAGATGACTATTTTGGCATCAACCTCAGCGATGACTAAGTAGTACAAATGAAATACAAATAAGGATCAAATTCAATTACAGATTCAAGTGTCAACATGAAAAGATGAAATTAGTTTCAAGAATGTCAGAAAATGAAATCGAAATATGAGTGAAATTGTAATTCAAAAGTGTTGGTAAGAAAAGACGATAAGAGTTTCTCCAATAACTTTTTAGCTTTGAAAAAAGAAAAGGAATCAAATTATTAAAAGTTTCTATAGCAAACAGTAGTCTGTAAAGTATTAGTATCTACTGTAGTAAGTAGTAGCTTCAAGTCTTTCTATAAATAGATGCTTGTATCAAATGTAAGCCAGAGTTCAAAATAGTTGCCAGCTTTCTGCTTTATTTCTCTAAAGCCTTCAAATTGTAAGTTCTCTTACTCAAATTTAATAAGAATTTTCTATCATGTAGTCTATCTATGGTCGCTACTTTCATTTGTTTGCATACATGTATAATTTTATTACTTTACGGGCCATCTCCATGGGTTCTAGTATCAGAGCCAAGGGGAAGTAAGGATAGCAAGATGAACTAGAAATTATTGTTGTTTTATGAAGTTTATGCTAATGTTTGAGCATGAAATTGATCTAGATATAGCTCGTAAGGAAATTTAAGTATATTATGTTAGCCCATAGAGTTATTCTAGATATAATGAATGTAAGATCTTATTTGCTCATTGCCCTCTACCAACTTCCTTTGGAGCTTACTCTGGAAAATTTGCAAGTTTCCTCTTCAAATCTTATAAATTAAATCTTCTTTTACTTTGCATATAGTGGTCCATTTGTGATCCTTACTTCTTAGTTAGTTTTCTTTTTGATCAATCCTTCTTAGGGGTGTCCCCTCTCCCTAAAGCTAGGATACCAAAAGGATGAAGTAATGATAATCTGAAGACAGACTCTTTCAAATTTTGGTTTTAAAAGTTTATGCATGTGAACATTGGTAAATATTTCAAACACTTGAACATTTTATTCTTGCAAATTCAATGAAAAAGATTTCTTTTTTTTTTTTAGATTAAAATTAGATTTCAAAGATGTTTGATTCACATCTTTGATTTCTTTTCAAAATTTTAGAACAACTTACAAATTGATTTTATTTTCAAATTAGTCTAATCTATTTTCAAATTGATTTTATCAAAATTTTCAAAATTAATTTGATCATTTTTTCCTTATAATTGATCAAAGAATCTTCAAATCAATTTTTAATTTTTTTAAAAAAAATAATAACTTATCAGGTTTTTTATTGAAATTACCAAATAATTTTTCTCTTTTAAATTTCTTAACTTGCAGTTCTTTTTGCAAGGGGAATAAGGTCAAGAGAGAATTCAAATAGTAAGAGGCTACCTCTAGACTCTAAGGAAAAGAATTCAAATACTAGGGATCTATTGCTGGATTTTGAAAAAGAGATAAAATCAAGAGTTTGTCTCTAGGCCCTATGTGAGAAAGGAAAAAGAAAGTTTGCCTCTAGACTCTAAAAATTTCAAGCTTTAAGATTTGCCTTAAGATTTTAATTCAAAATCAATCTCGCCTAAAATTTTCAAAATATGAAATAGTTCAAAGATTGTGCTATTAAGGGCCAGTTCAAGACAATTCATCAAATGTTGCTATTGTAGCTACAACTTCAACAAAAGAAGATAATGTAGAGAAGCTATGAGAAATTCTTTTAAGCAACATCAGCACAGTCTAACTCTTCTAGTCCAATGAAGCTAGAGAAGGACTATACTTAATTAAATGAAGATGACTCCTTCGGCCTTGCAAACCAAAGTCTAGAGTAACGTCCAAATAAGATTTCAAATTTCAAAAAGATGAGATACAAATACAAATTCAAATGAAGATGGCATCTCAACAAAATAAAATTCAATTGAAGATACAAATTTTTGCCAAATAAAATAAAGATGACATTCTAAACAAATGAAATTCAAATTCAAATAAAGTGTTGGAACAAGAAGACAAAATACCTTTTTAGCCTAAACAACTTTTAAAAGAAATCAAAATATTCCCCAGTAGATATATCTAGCCTTAAGAGGTCTTTATCTACTATCAATCTTAGAGGAATAGATAATACCTCTAGGATACCTAAATCAATTTATTCAAAAGATATTTCAAAAGAAAAACAACAAGTTAAAGATGAAAATTTTGAAAGTTCTTTATCTCCATCTTGTTATACAATGATCAAAGATTATCTAGATGTCAAATGAATATGGATCAAAAGAAAGATTTTTCTGATTTCAAAATTAACATGAAATCTATGAAAGAAGACTTTTACTTACAAGAAAATGTTTCTTGGAGAGAATGGTTTCTTTCATATTTTCAAAGAAAAGAATTGGACCAACTTCATGACAAATGGATGAACTTCGTAAAGGAGTTTAAGACAAGTGTTCCCTTCTTTGATTGCTTCAAAGTTTATGCAAAGGGAAAACTAGAAATATATTATCCATTTGGTGAGTTAGTTAGTGTTACCATTAGGACTACCCAAACCCAAATAACTTCCAAAGGAGATAGGATAGTTTCTGAACTTTCATCTCCATCACAAACTTCAAAACAACTAATCCTTAGTAATCTATCCAGATAGTAGAAACCTCTAGCTTAGGTGGTACTCCTAAGCAAGTAGATCAACCTCTATCCAAACCTTATGAAATACAACTCAATAGATCTCATAAATTAGATTGGACAAATAAAATAGAAATAGCCAAGACTAGCCTCTTGGATAAGAAATTAGAAAATTTTGCTATTATCCCTGAGTCACCTTTAGGAGATAGCTCCATTACATATCTTCAAGCCTTAGAAAAAGCTTTTGAAATAGTGTCTGAGGTAGCTTTTGAAAGAGAAGAACCTAAGATAGAAGCCATAGGTACCTTAGCACCTCTACCAAATCCCCAAAATACCATAGGAAACTTTAACCTTGGCAAAGATAAATTAGTCAAACTACTTTTAAGTCTAAGGTGTGAAACCTTTAGAAAATTTAGATGGCATAAGGATACTTTCTTTAGTCAAATTTACTTTAGGGCGGATAAGTATCAACCCTTTTGGAAAGATAAATTTCTAGCTAGACTCCCTAGACCTTTAGGAGAAGAGGTTAAGGACAAAATTAAGAACAAAGTTGATGGGATTATCCCATTTGATCAACTTACTTATGGATTGTTACTTGCCTATATCTAGAAAGTAATTCTTAAATACTACCAAGATAGTTAGTCAAAGAGATAGTTCTTAATCATAGGGAATTAAGATTTTTCTATGATCAATTTGGTTTTACCTATCCCAAAACTAGGCATAGGCATGGGAAAAAACAAGAAGAAGCCAACCCCAATTCTCAAACTCATAGGAGTAAAACCTCTAGATACACTCCTTCTCTAAATATAGATTTTAGACTAGTTTGTTATAGATGCAATAGCCTAGGTCATATAGTGAAATTTTGTAGAATAAATGAGAAAAATAGGAAAGTAGAACTTGGAAAATGAATTAGCAATTTGCCTGCTGAGACATCTTTAGAAAACTCTAAAGACAAAAACCAAGTTCAAGAGACTGGCCAAATCCAAAAAATTGATTGCTATTTTTCCTGCTAATCTTCTTCAAATTTACTTGAAAATAAAAATGTTTTAAATGTTCTCACAGCAAAACAAGATCTTGTCTTTAACATTATCTATAAATTGCTAGATGATGTTAAAAAGAAAGATTATCTAAAAGAATTTCAAAAGATCCTTAAAAAATCAAATTTTATGAATCTTCAAACCCATCAATCTTGAACAAATATGATTCCAAAAATGTTTTAGAAAGAGTTAAATTAGAAGAAGATGAACCTGTCACTTTACAAGACCTTCAATCTGAAATAAATCTTCTCAAAGAAGAAGTAAAGGTTTTGAAAGCCCAACAAAACCATTTACAACAAATGATTTTTGATCTTAGAAAGGGCAAAAATAAAGTTGAAGGTGAGAATGAACACATCAACAAAAATGATGTTCTTAGTGCCATTTCCTTTTTGCAAGTGCAAAAGTGGTACATTCCAACAGAACTTATTATCAGAAATGAGTATAAAATCAAGACAGTTGCCTTCTTTGATATGGGAGCTAATTTTAATTATATCCAAGAAGGATTAGTACCAACCAAACATTTTGAAAAAAAAAAAAAGAAGGATTGAGATCTCCTAATGGTTCTAAGTTGCAAATCCAGTTCAAACTTTCAAATGCTATTTTGAAAAATGGTTCTTGTGATTTCAAAATAGGCTTTCTATTGGTTAAAAATATGGCTAATAGAATTATCATTGGTTCTCCTTTCATTCATCAAATTATGCCTTTTTCAATTTTTCAAAAATCCATTTTCAAAGGATTATGAATAATATTCATGATTCATTTACAAATTTCAACAATGTTTTCTCAAAACAATCAACTTTCCAAATAACTAAACATTTTCCTAGATACTACCTAGAAGAATGATCTTCCAACATCAAAGAAAAAAGATTTCTCATTTTCAAACCAAAATCAGGTTTCTTGGTTATCATATTTTCCAAGGAACTATTTCTCTGATTGAAGGAGTAATTCAATTTGTTGACAAATTTCCTGATGAAATTATTGAAAAAACCTAACTTTAAAGATTTCATGGATTTCTAAATTATGTCCCTAATTTCTTTAAAAAAATTTTAATCTCAATTTATCAAAGCTATTTGCTAAAAGAATAAAGAAACTAGGACAAAAACTAGTTTTCAAATTTCTTAAATGAAGCTAGGTTTATGGTTTGAAGATTGGCTCAACCAAATGATTTCGAAAATTGACATTTTTGTCAACAAATTAAAAAACAAAAGAATTATCTTAATTGATAAGTGATGGTCCTAGTAAAAATTAAAATGCAAAAAATAAATAGATTTTGCCCTTTTCCCGTTAGGGAATTTATATACTCCTTTATCTAATATTAATTCTTCTTTTATTGAGATATGCAGTAGATTAATAATCAATGAATGTGAAGATAATAGAAACAATAATTATGCAATAAAGAATAAAGATCAAGAGACATAGATTTTTAAAATGGTTTAACTTGAATTAAAACTACAATTCAAGTCTTCTCCACTTGATCTTTCTCAACTAAAAGACCACTTCAATTAAAAGAAAAATTGTCAGGATATACCAAGCTCCTGAAATACCAGTTTACATCAAAAGATAAGAAATTACATAGGCTTCTTGCTAACCTAGAAGAATTATAATAGGCTTTTCTAAACCTATACAAATTTCTAAATCCCTAGAAATCTCAAATAAAAAGAAATGAGATAAGAAAAATTAAGAAATATAGTACCATAGGTTTGAGATAATCTAAGATGAATTTAATTAACCTTTGATCCAAAACTCTTGATTAGATCTCAAAAATTTTATTAGGTAGAGAGAAAACTAGTTTAGCTATTTTTCTCAAATGTTTTCACACTTGAATTATGAAGAAAACTATGAGAACTTGTTTAAAAAATGAAAGTAATTGGGCTGCTGTAACTACTGTAACCGTCTGTAATAGAATAACTGATTTTCAGTTGTTGAATCAATTATAGAATCGATTATTGGTTGTTACAACTAACTAATCGGTGTGGTAATCAAAGTTCAATCCATTATGAGTAGAACTGTAATTGATTACTGAATCAATGTAAGAAAATTTCCTAACCTTTGGTAAAAAGAATTTTTTTTAAATTGTTGTTTCAGGAATCGATTGCTACTTCGATTGTGATATGATTTTTTCATAAGTTCTTCAATACTTTGATGTAGAAATTGATTCATGAAGTAAAAAACTATTTTATAAAATCTATTCTTATGACAACTTTTTTTCTTCAAGTGGTTTAAATTTACTTCATTGTTTAGCTAAAAATATGGATTAAATATCATTTGAATTCATTCACAAAAGATCTTATAGAAACAAAATATGTCCTAAAACTATTCTTAGATCTCTTGAATCATTTTTCTTTGAACTTGAAAAACAAATAAAAAATACTAAAACATATTGTTAGATAGAATTGTTTTTCAACATTAAAACCAAGGAAAATATGTAGCTAGAG
This sequence comes from Saraca asoca, assembly GCA_026873985.1. Lineage (NCBI taxonomy): Eukaryota > Viridiplantae > Streptophyta > Magnoliopsida > Fabales > Fabaceae > Saraca > Saraca asoca. Next base: position 2,014 of record JANHAO010013060.1, on the reverse strand, counting down.
TAATCTAGGCTAGCAATCTCCCCCTTTTTGATGTTGACAAACAATTTTAGATGAGGTTTAAAATAAAAAAAAAATTAAGGGAGGAAATCATCTAAACTAAAGCATTGCACTTTTTCTCCTCCTTTTGAAACATAAAAAATAAAGCATATGAAGCAAAGAAAAAATTTAAAGTTTATTGCTCCCTCTAAATTTATGAATATATTTGTGTTAGAATCTATTAGGAAATCGATTCCTTAATACAAAATGATTGTTATCAGAAATTTGATTTATACAAAAACATTGAAAATTTTTCTGAATCGATTTTGAAATTGATTAGAATTCTAAATTTTTGAGTTAGAAATCAATGTGATAATCGATTCAAGTACACTAAAAGAATGTAAATTGATGTTGAATTCGATTTAGAGTCTAAAAATCAGTTTTTATATATGAATGAACTAAAATTTACCATCTAGACTTGTACCTTAAACTTTTAATTCATATACCTACAAAACAAACTTAAGAAACTCCAATGCTTAAGTCAGATTTTACATTAAAATATCAAACATAACAAATCAAATAAACAAAAGTAAAAGATATAAACCAAATAGTTTTTAATTTTGTTCAATTTCTTCATGATTGATCATTCCAATTTCTCTCCTAATGAATATAAATTGCTTTTCATCTAAAGGCTTAGTAAAAATATTAGCTAATTAAAAGTCTGTTTGAACAAAGTCTATTGACATATCTCCCTTTTGAACATGATCTCTTAAAAAGTGGTGTCTAATTTGAATATGCTTGGTTCTAGAATGTACTATAGGATTTTTGGTTATATTTATGGCACTTGTATTTTCACAAAGTATTGGAATTTTCTCAAATTTTAATCTATAGTTTTCAAGTTGTTGTTTCATCTAGAGAATCTAGGCACAGTAACTTCCAACAGCTATATATTCTACTTCAATAGTAGATAAGGCAACATAGTTTTGCTTTTTACATGACCATGAAACCAATGAATGTCCAATAAATTGACAAGCAACACTAGTTCTCTTCCTATCTATTTTACTTCCTGCATAATCTGCATCATAATATCCTAATAAACTACAACTATCTAACTTAGGATACCAAAGTCCTAAATTTTTAGTTCCTACTAGATATCTAAAATTTTTTTTGAGTGTTGATAGGTGTGATTCCTTAGGATTAGCTTGATATCTTGCACATACACAAACACTAAGCATAATGTTAGGTCTACTAGCAGTTAAGTATAACAAACTACCTATCATACCTCTAAATAGAGTAGGATCTACACTCTTTCCATTTAGATCATTATCTAATTTTAGAAAAGGACTCATAAGAGTTCCTATAGGTTTACATTTATCAAACTGGAATTTCTACAACAATTCAACAGTATATTTGATTTGATATGAGAAAATACCTCTAGTTGATTGTTTAATCTAGAGGCCAAGGAAAAAGGTTAGATGACCCATTATTGATATTTCAGATTCATTTTGCATTAATTTTGGAAACTTCTTACATAAATCTTCATTTTTTAAGCCAAATACAATATCATCCACATAAATTTGAACTAGTAAAATATCTTTACCTTTTCTAATATGAACAAGGTGGTATCTACATTTCCTCTTTTAAATCCTTTTTGAATTAAGAATTTACTAAGCCTATCATACTAAGCTCTAGGAGCCTATTTTAAACCATAGAGTGCCTTTTGAAGTTTAAAGACATGATCTGGATTTATAGGGTCTTCAAAGCCAGGGGTTGTTGTACATAAATCTCCTCTAAAATGTATCCATTCAAAAAAGAACTCTTAACATCCATTTGATAAAGCTAAAAGTTTCTAGTATATGCAAATACTAATAGTATCCTAATGGCTTCTAGCCTAGATACTAGGGCAAATGTCTCATCAAAGTCTATAGCTTCTTCCTGATCATAGCCTTTAGCAACTAGCCTAGCCTTATTCCTAATTATGATGCCATTTTCATCTAGTTTATTTCTAAATACCCAACAAGTTCCTATTACATTATAT
>JANHAO010013059.1:0-16038 GCA_026873985.1 Saraca asoca | reverse complement strand
GTTATTTTTCTTGCACTATGAGTTTGCATTTATATTTTACAGGGATAATTAGTGTTATTAACTAATGAAATAAGAGGATTGAATGGTTTGATTTACGGTGGTTGCTTAATTGCCGCAAAATTAAAACTAAAAAAATAGTGGCAGTTATTTAACCATTGCTAAAGTATTCAAAATTTTTATAAAAAAATGTGACAGTTATGTAAATCACCGCTAAATTATAGGATTGTGGTGGTTAAAAATATAGTTTCCAGCAATTACATTTAACCATCGCTAATATCAACCCGACGACAAATTTTGTGGCGATTCTTGTAACCATCGCTATTTTATTCTATGGCGGTTATAACCGCCACTATTTTAAGAATTTTTTTTGTAGTGAGAGGAGTCCAAATATGGTAGAAATAAATTATATAAATTTTAGAAATTTTTAGATAACCAAAATTTCCATTATGGATGCTAAGAAAATAAAATTCATATTTTCAGGATTTAATTTTCAAAAAACTTCAAAAAGATCAAAACTAGGGCTACGAGTACCCAGTGAGTGTAAAATTATAGTCATTATGAAGGTAACTAATCTAACTAATTTGACATAAAATTTCATGGTTGTTGGTGATCGGTGACTACATTAATTTTGAATTCAAAGTTGAGGAAATAGGAAAAGTTTTTAAAAGGAAAGTAGAGCCAACTTGAAGTCAAAAGGTCAATAGGCCCAATTTTCCTATTTTACCCTCAAGATGCCGGCTACTTCTTTATCTTCTTCACCCTTACCTAGTTGCAATTCATGCAACTCAACTTCTTCACTAAGTTACACACTTTCTTTCTCTACAACACACACACTCTTGCTCTCCCTCTTCAAGTAAGTCTCTCATCTCTTCATATTAATTTCTCAAATTTTTACTGTTGATTCCTCTCTTCTCCCTCTTTAATTTGGTGCCAAAATCATGTTGATTCATGAGGAAAATTTTGAGATATGAATTTTTGAAGCTAACAGTTACTATTTACATTACTGTTTAACCCATGAATCCACATGATTTTTTGATACTTTTAGATCTTGAATCAGTTATTTCTAACTTGATTCTTTGCATAGAAATCATAATCTAATAGTAGTTGGTTGTTTGGTGGAAAAAGACCTTGAAAGTTTCAAGAAAAACTAATATGCTCTTCTTTCTTATTCTTGAAGAGTATTAAGGACCTTTGTGGATTTTGATTAGAGTTGCTAAGGTGATTAATACCTTTCTTATAAGTCATATTATGTTTATTGATTATAATCCTCTAATTGTGGAAACAAGTTGATAAAATTGGATATTTGTGATTGTATGATAAAGTTTAAGTTTGAATGGTCTTGTTGATATAATGGTTGATTTTTTAGTGAAAAGGTTAGGCTTTAAGCGTGTTTAAGTCTTCAAAATATGTTATGTTGAACTCTTATAATTTGGTGTAAGTTTGGAAGTTGTTTCCCTTATTTTTATGCTATTTTTTGCATTTTCTAGAATTCATGATTTGAATTACCACTTTTTACACTGTCCCTGTGATCATGCTCATAAGAATCGAGTTGTATTGTCTCCTGTGATTCAAATATAGAATTGAACTAAATTCTTGCGAGTCGAATCAAATTGTCCTACCTTATTTTTTTTATTCCAATCACAATTTTGATTGTATGCATAACTTGGACTTCCTAAAGGTTTTCAAATTTTGATAAGCAGACTCACTTTTGAATTAGATTTTCTTGAGTCGAATCAAATCCTTCTTATTTGATTCCTGCAATTTTAATTACGATTCTACTCAAATTTTATCATCGATCATGCTCATGATTCTGATCACACCTCTAGAATTTTTCACTCTTTTAGCCCAAATTTTCTTCTTTCTAAGACATCTTTTATTTCTTTTAGTTGAATCTCCTATGAAATCTAGCTAACTAGAATATAGCACCTAATAAATTCTAATTGAGCAAATTATAAGCTAATAGCAATAAATCTAATACTTGTCTACATGTTGATATTATGGTAATTATTCTTGTATCTATTATGATAATGCAATAATGTACAACTGGTTGTAATTGTGATGGAATATGATTGATGTGATCAAGATTATGATCGAATGTGAATGTTGTGATATAGTTTTTATGAATATTGATATTATTTAAAGTTGAGAATTTCCTCCTGAGATATGTGATGGCATATGGTATATGATGATGATGAAATGTGAATGATGTGATGAGATGAGATAGGAGTAAATGAACTGGATATCGGATCTGCGCGTTCTAATATAGTGTGAGGGATAAGGAAGAACCTAGAGGGATAAGGATAAGATTGTGTGAGATATGGTTGAAGCAGAGTAACAAGAAGGATTTTGATTGATATTATTTATTCTACTCTTATTTAAATGATTTTATGGATAAACTTGAAAGAGATATAAAGTGAATTGACATGTGATGAATAATGATGATGACTTGAGGTCTTGATAGATGACTGAATTAACATGGTGTGAAATGAAAATAAATGAATGACTATGATTTTCATGTGTACTGCTATTATTGAGACATTCATAAGTTAGGTATCAATGTATCTCACTAAGCCCTAGACTCATTCTTTTGTGGATTACTTTTTAGATTCTTAAGATCTTGCTCATAAGCCACTTTTAGAAAAGTAAGAATGAATAGTGATCTAATGAAGATTACTTCTGACACCTTTTCCACCATAGTGTCAAGTCCCTTAGGTGTATATAAGATTAGGATTCATTGCATAGTCATTTTGAATGTAGTTAGGTGTGAAGTATTACACGAGGTTAAAATCATTCATATGGGACCCTGAACGTCTGATTGATGATGGCCTTAGAATGGTTTGATCCTAAGAGGTTCTACCATCTTCACATATTTTGCTAAACTTTTTTTTTTTTGAAAATTGTAAATAGTATGGCCACAGGGCTTAGTTATATTAACCTATGTTTTTGGTTTCATGGTAAATCATAGGTTAATCTAACTTTTGTTTACTTTTGGCTTTGAAAGAACATAGAGTGCTATGGGAATGGTTTTTGATTATGATGTTATGATGTAGTTGGAAACTTGTAAATAACTTGTGAATAAATATTTAATCCGACGTGCCATTGTATATTATGATATATATTCTTATTCTAAGTTGTTCCATTTTTATTTTATAAATCTTCAATATTCAAATCAACAAATAGGAATTGAGTAAACATAACTAGTAATAGTGAAACAAGTATGAATAGAAATAAGTAATAAAAATGGATAAAGGTTGGTGACTATCAATAAAGGATTGATACTCACCCCGATCATGGTCAAGAAATTGGGTTGTGACATTAGCACCCTTGGAGTACTTGTCGTTCTTAGAAAAGAAGACAACTGTAGAATTGTCACAGTAAATTTTCAGTGGCTTGGCAATACTATCGACTACCCCAAGCCCTAAAATAAAGTTCTGCAACCAATATGCCATGTACGATAGATTTATTAATCACCAAAGTGGTCAAATCTTTAAGTTAATTTAGTTCGAAATTGTGTGATGGTGATATTTTAAATACTCATAAATTTGATGCTATGAATGACATGATAATTGATGGTTTATGAGTAAATTGAAATATAACCATCGCACAATTTGGAATTAAATTAATTTAAATATTCGACCACTTTGGTGATTAACAAATCTATCATATATTAATTCCAAATTGTCATTAATGTTTTGAAATATAAATTGCATAGATACGCAAGCTTATTAAGAGGAATAAGAATCAATAATACTATGCCATATATGATACCCGGTCTACAAATAAGTCACTTACGACATTTCCTTTTGCCCAATACAGATCTTAGCTTTTGGATGGCCCAAACTACTCTATGAATTCCCTAAAGTTGAACTTGTTCCATATTAGAATTATAGTAAAATAATCCAAAAAATAAAAAAATAGATAGCTAATATAATAATGAATGATATTATGAAACATAGATTAATGAAATTAATTCTTTCATCTATATTTTTAGGAAAGAATTTAGTTTTCCAAAAAAATAAAATAAAATCAATTAAAATCCCTAAAAAAATGTAATCCATTATGTGCAGCGAAAACAATCCATTAAAATCCCAATTCACAAAATTAGGATTCATACAATGGGAGATACAATCATCCTTAATGGTATAATCTTTAAAGCTAATAAAGTTCAACATTATTTGGCGATAATGCATGTACCAATTAGAAATATCTACTATCTTTGGATATATAAAGAAAACTAACAATACATTCACATTACCATGATCATGTTCATCAATTATAAGAACAACTAATCAACCTGTGGGCGATCCATAAATGCCTTGTAGTAATGAACTTCAATTTACTCATAAACCATCAATCATTATATCATTCATAGCATCAAATTTATGAGTAATTAAAATATAACCATCACACAATTTGGAACTAAATTAACTTAATGAATTGACCACTTTGGTGATTAACAAATCTATCATACATTAATTCCAAATTATTATTAATGCTTTGAAATATAAATCACATAGATGCACTAGCTTATTGAGAGGAATAAGAACCAATAATACTATACCATGTATGACACCTTTTCCACACACACGTCACTTATGACACTTCCTTTTGACTAAAATAGATCGAAGCTTTTGGATGGCCCAAGCCTAAAGTTGAACTTGTTCCATATTAGAATTACAGTAAAATAATCCAAAAAATAAAAAAATAGATAGCTATTATAATAATGAATGATATTATGAAACATAGATCGATGAAATTAATTCTTTCATCTATATTTTTCATGAAAGAATTTAGTTTTCCAAAAAAATAAAATAAAATCAATGAAAATCCCTAAAAAAAATTTAATCCATTATATGTAGTGAAAACAATCCATTAAAATCCAAATTCACAAAATTAGGATTCATACAATGGGAGGTACAATCATCCTTAATAAAAAATCATGGATTCCTAAACCCATAGTTTTCCTAAAATTTATTTTGGTAATAAAATAGCTTTTTGAAAATTTTAAAAAAATGGAAATTAGGGTTACAGATACCAAATGGATACAAAATTATAGTTGATATGAAGATACTCAATTTATCTAATTTGTGTTAAAATTTCATGGTTATTGGTGATTGATAAGTATGTTAAAATTGAGTTAAAAAATGGAAGAAATAAAAAAATTTCTAAACAAGAAAATAGCCAACTTCTAGATATTAGAAAGTAGACTAAACTTTTCTTATTTTGCCCCTCCTTTAGCCGGCTACCTTTTCTTCATTAAGCCACTCTTGCAATTGCTTCTTCTCCTTTAAGCTTCCCTCCTCTCTCTACCATGACTCTCTCTCTCTCTCTCTCTCTCTCTCTCTCTCTCTCTCTCACTCACTCATCAAGTAAATACACTAACTTCTCTTGTTATTTCTTCAAATTTTTATTACTAATTCCTCTCTTCTTCCTCTTCATTTTGTATCAAAATCATGCTAAATTATTAGGTATAATTCAAGTTAGGAATTTTTGAAGTTGATAGTTACTATTCATAGTACTGTTCACTTTAGAAACCCATATGAATTTCTTGAAATTTTAGAGCTCAAATCTTGTGTATTTGACTTGTTTCTTTGTAATGAAACCATAATCAACTTATATATAATTGTTTACTAAAAGAAAAACATTGAAATAGCCAAAGAGCTAACATGCTCTCTTTTTGTTTATGAAGGGTGTTGAGGATTTCTAGTGGAATCAATAGTGATATGGTGTATTTAGTCTACCTATGCGCAATTCTCACCATTTTTATGAATTATAATATGTTTCTTGCTTGTGATCTATTAATTTTTTTTGGATTATGTAATAAAGCTTGAGAGTAAATGGAATTGAATGGATTTGTAGGGACAATGATTAGTTGATTGATGAAATAGCTAAGTTTATGCATGCCTAGGCTTTTAGAATATGTTATATTAAGATCCTATGGTGTAATGTTAAATTAAAAGCCATTTCCCCTATTTATCTGTTGTTTGCATGCAAAACCTGCGCGTGTGAGTAGAATTGTAGCTTTTTGAACTAAACCCGTGATCATGCTCATAAAAATCTAGTATTTTGATTCTTACAATTCGAATTGAATTTTAAACTAAATTTGTGTGAATCGAGTTGATCTTCTTTACTTTTTTTTCTGATTTCGATCATGTTTGAATTTGGAATTCCTAAATGTTTGCACATTTTGGCAAGCAGACTTGCATATTTAACTAAATTCCTTCGAGACGAATTGAGTCTTTCACATTTAAATTCTTCGATTTTGATCACAATTCTAGTTGAATTTCTTTAGTGATCTTGCTCATGATTCTAATCGCATCTTCAAAAATTTCCACATTTTTTAGCCTAATTTCACTTTTTTTCTAAATATTTCCTATTCCCTTGGTTTCATATTGTATAAACCCTATTAAATCAAGTATAAAAATTAAGAAATCTTAAATAGGTGATTATAAGCTAATATTATTGAATTTAACAATTGGCTATATAAATTATTAATATGAAATTAAATGTAAAAGTCATATAATGTAATAAAGAATGTGTTGTGTATTTGCAAGCATAATGTAATTTTGTGACTAAAATTGTGGCTAAATGAGAATGATGTGGTATAGTTGTTGTGAGAATCACATTGCTTAATGATTGATACTTTTCATAAGATTTTAAATAAAACATAATGACGATGGAATGTGCTGATGTGGTCTTAATAATGTATCTATTATGGGATTGATATCCTTAACTATTGTAAGCCTTATAAGTCTTGAAATGTGAATGATGGGTTGTGATGGGAAATAATAAATCAAATCCTAGATTTAATATGATTAGTGGAATAACGTTGACTTAGAGGGATAAGGCTAGACTGAAGTAACAAGGAGGGTTATATTTAGTGTTATGATTTGCTTGACTTACCTTCTTATTATATGAAATGTTGAGCATGATATCATGAAGTTGAAATGCATAATGAGCCAAAAATGGTGGCATTTGGCAATAAGAGCCTTGAATTGACATAAAGTGATAAGAAAAGAATGATATGAACTTCCTCGGAGGTGAGCCTCTAAAAATTCTATAGTTGCTTATGAAAATTGCCTGAAAAATGGTTAACCAGTTAAGGTAAGAATATATATATATATATGCATTCTATTGTAGATAAATTCATAAGTTTGGTGTGTTTTATCTTACTGAGCCCCAGACTCATTCTTTTGTGGATTGTTTTACAAATACTTAGGACATAATTGCAAATCCTACTCCCAACAAGTAAGATGAACAACAACCTGATAGAGGTTACTGTCGATACATTTTCCACCATAGTAGAAAATCCTTTAGGAAAGTACGAAATAAAGATTCACTAGATAGTGATCTTGAACCCGGCCAGCTATAAGGTGCTTCATGAAGTAGAAATTATTACTCTGTAATGCCCAAACGTGCTATTAATGATAACTATGGGATGATTTGATCCTTAGGGATCTACCATCAGTGTTCTTTTGATCATCTTTTGAAAAATATACATAGTATGGCCATCAAATCCTTAGGACAAAGTTAGTCTAATATATTCTTTTGAATCTTTGCATGCTGTAGGTTGAACTAAATTTGTTTTATTTCATCCTTGAAAGGATTTGGGTTATAGAAATGCTTTTGAAAGTTATAGGATGAATTAAGTACTATTGACAAATGGGACATGTGCCTTAAGTGGTTGGTGATACCATAAGCCTTATTCATTTATATATCTATATATCCATATAGGTGGTTAGTGATACTTGTATATTATGTAAACTTGAGTACATATATATATATATCTATATAGGTGGTTGGTGATACCACGAGCCTTATTCATTTATTCATCTACTTCAACTTAAGTCACTCGAATTATGGAAATTTAAGCAAAGTATGAATGTGATAGGCTATTAGAATAAGATTAAAGGCTGGTATTTATCAATTGAGGAAAATTGATATTCATGCTAGTCATGACTAGAGTTTGGGTGTAAGAGTCATGACATGATTGGTATCAAAGCAATGGTTTAGGTTAAACTTATGAGTATAGGTCACATGTAGATTGTCTAGAGTCACGTGCTAGTGGTTTTATCAAGTGTTAATAGAAATAGTACCAATAGCACGTATAGACCTAGGAGCACGTATTGCTGATACCATTCCTGTTGATCTGGTAAAATATGTGTCTATATTGGTAGAATCAAATTAGAACTGAGTTTGATCAAAGAAGATCATCCATAGGAAGAAATAGCCCCTATCGTGAGAATGAGGAAAATCCAAAAGTTCCCTAGTGGGTAGAGAACTTAGTTTAGTAGGCAATAGATCACTTGGTACATGCATTAACTCAAAACCAAAATCAAAATCAAAATCAAAATAGGGAGTTTGATAGAAATAGGCAAAATGAAAGAGACTAAATTTCTCTTACTAGGAATGAGCAAGAGAATAGATTGAAAATTGTCTATGAGTTTCTGAAATTAAAGCTATGTCGATATGCTAGAACTAATTCTTTGGTTGAACCTTATATCAATTTTTAGATCTAAAAGGTATTGTAGAATGTTACATTATCTTGAACCTTTATTGATAGAATTAGTAGGATATCAATTGGATGAACAAGCACATTATTGGTATGTTGGAGCTATTGAGAGGCAGCCCACTAATCTGAACCTTTAACTTAGACAATGTTCTAAGAGGCTTTTATTAATCGATTCCTTCCTCCTTGCATCTTTTATCTCTTAGTCTTTTATCCATGGCTATTACTTATTCTTCAGAATTTTATCTCATTCAAGATAGACTTATTCTAAGCTTTGACATTTTTCATGAAGATGTTTGTTATGAATTGTATTTCCATTCTTCTTTACTACAATGTATTTATTGTTTAAGTTTTCATTTTTAGATAGGTAGTGCTACTAGCCATGGTGATGGACAAATATTGGATTACTTTACCTCTTAACATAACTTAATATGCTAGAGCTTTAGAAGAATTTTTGGATTTTGCAATAGCAAGTTGATCTATAGAAAGGAGAATAAAATATTTGTTGTCCTGATTATAGATTTAGACAATTGTTAACTATAAAGAAAGTATATGAACACTTGATATTGAAACAATTTTCTTGTGGATACACAAAGTGGATTTGCTATGGGGAATCAAGTGTTGTAGACACTTCAAATAGCAGATATCATGCAAATGAATCATCTATATCACAAGCTAATCATGCCCTGCTTCACATGATCCACCACAGCTTCCATCACATGCTCATTTTGAGCCTCTACCACATCACACTACTAAGCACCCTTACTAATATGCATGAACAAATTTGCCACCAGCTCAGCATAAGGCATCAATGAATCCTCCACCATCCCCGTACGTGGCATTAAATCTTTTACCATTCTAGCATATGACAATTAATGGTGAACCATCTCAACAACCAATGATAGATCCTCCATCACCCGGAGGCCATTAAAGATTCATAGTTATATGTAAATGGCTTGTTGACAGATAGTACTTGTTTTATATGGTTATATTAATTAAACATTCATTTGCAAAATAGACCCTAATGGATCTAAAAATGTGGTCAATATAAAGACAGTGGATGTTTTGAAACTAAATAACCAAAAAATAGTTATCCTTTTTAATGAGTATGGTGCCCTAACTAAAGATGTCACTAACGAGCCTGTTAACCTCTCAATCACTTATGCTAATTAGAGGAATGTACCTAAGGCTTGGAAGATAGAAATATTTGATGACGAAATTAAGGAAGTAAAAAAATTTTATGCATTTTTTTCCATTTGGTATCATATTTATTTTATACATTAAAAAAATTTATTTTGTTTATTCTTTGAAGTCAAGGTTTACATAGTCGACTCTATTATAAGGTCTTGGACACTTAAGAACTTGGGCAAAGAGTGGAAAAACTTTAAGGGGAGGTTATGGCATGAATTCAATGATTCTTCCTTGAGCATAGAGGAAATTTATGAAAAGGTCCCAGATGGGTTGCTTAGGATCAATGAAGTACATTTGTTGACAAGAACAATGAGGAGAAGTATAGGGTTATGTTTAATGTAATGTACACTCTTTAATCAAAATGTACATGCATATTTCAATAGTAATGTTTAGGGTTATGTTTAATGTAATGTACACTCTTTAATCAAAATGTACATGCATATTTCAATAGTAATGTTTCCTTATTGTTGCAGGAAATGTATAAAAAAAAATGCTTTAAATCATCTGAAGCAATATATTGTACATACAACTGGCTCCAAAAGCTTAGCTATGAAAATGGCTTAACTTATTTTCTCCCACACATTGTCATTAAGTATTTGTGTCATATATCCAATAATTGAGATATACTATCTAAATTAATTTATATTATTATGTAGGCTAAAGAGATAGGTCATCCAATAGGAGGAATAGAACTATGGTTTCATGTTCATAAGAAACTTGATGACACTTATGTCAATGAGGTAGTAAAAAAAATAAGGGTTAGTTTTTGGTTTCAACTTTATTTTATAGGCATTATACATTTATAGACAAGTTAATCATTGGCTATTCTATTTTTTCAGGAGTAAATTAAGGAGGCCTTATCCCAAGACACTTCTTTGCAATCCGAAACCATGTCACAGGATGATGCCTTTGCCAAAGTACTTGGGAAAGAGCACTCATACTGGGTACAAGGTTTGGGCTTTGGATTATCTGCCTCAAATGTATCTGGAAGACCATCTCAACATTTTAGTGACATGATATTTGATACTAGTAGTTCTAGTAAGTCACAAATGCAAGTGAGAGTCTAGTGTTTTAAAGTTAAATTTTGATTGTGAAAGGCGATTGGTTATGGAAGGAGCATTGGCATTAATTTTTTAAAGAATGTTTGGGATAATTCCAGATGAAATTGCTAATTTGATAGCCCACCCTCCATTAGTAAATTTCTATTATTCTCTTTACTTTTCTTATATTTTATAATACTAGGAACCAATATTTGATAGACCATTCTTGTATGAGTATTTACAATGGTTTTTTTTTTGTGTAAAATTTTGCTTTTGTTGCTTGTAATGGTTATTGTATTTCTATTTGTGGTTGTCTGAGTATTTAATTGCATTGCACTAGGTTTATTTTAGCTTGATTGCTGGTTGGAACTTTTTGTCCCTAGCTTTTACAATGTAATTAGTGTTGTTAAATGTTGATGACTTGAAGCCTTATGGTGTTGAATCGGGATTAAGTTTGTTGTCGATAATGTGCAAAACATGTGAAGGTATTTGGCCATCGATGGAGGTACTTTAAGTTAGAGTTGGATGAGGTGATATTATCTTAATTAGTTTAGATATCTGCACTGTAGAGGTTAGATGTTTTCAAACCAAGTGAGGAAATTTAAACAAACAAGGTCAAGAGGACAAAAAGAAAATGAATAGTGAAGGGTAGAACTTCATCAAGTAAAATTTTATTTTAGTGTTTTAATATGTGATGAATGACTAATTTACTTTTATTCTTACACGAACACATGATCCTATTAATTATGCCTAACTCGACTTATCCTTAAGAACGCTAATTATAAAGCCTTTTAAGACTTTGAAAACAAACCAAATTTGTTGTTAATAGCCCTAGTCTTTATATTATGTTAGCTATGTGTGACTTTATTTGAATGAGAGAGCAAAATATCAGAACTTTCTTAGTATTCATGTAGGATCTTTTAGTAGCTATTTTAGCCTTAACTTGCATTAGATTTCATGTTAGTTCTCTCTATTTTTTAAGCTAACTAGCACTACTACGTACAAAGTAATCATCATTTAGTTCATTTGAGCTTTATTTATTTTTGCAGCTACTTGAGTCATACTACTGACTTCTTCTATAAAACATAAGTAACTAGCTAGATTCGTGGGTTGTCCAACTGGAATAGTTTTCTAATAAGTTGAACATAACATTAGGAAGTGAAACTCTTCAACTGGTAAGGTTGATCGATGAAACCAAGTGGAACCGAGGAGTAACCTCCAAGCATTAATAAGGTCAGTTACACATGATAGAAGTAGTTTGCCAAGTACACTCTGACGATCAAGTTAGTATTTTAGTAGAGTAGTTAAGATAAATCTAAATAAGGAAAATCTCTTAGTATTTATAGGTGTTGAACACACCAACTAACATGTTCTTGGATGAACGGGGTGCTACCACATGTTTCCAGTGGATTGGTAGTGTTAGTGGGAATCTTATGAAGCAATTGTTGCTATCATCTTATTCATGAAAGTTTAATCATGCCTTTTGTCATGTGTCGATTAGGTGATTAGCTCACAGAGCTCTATATAAGTCAAGTTTTGTGACAAGGCCAATTGGCTCAACATGGTCTGTTGATTGGTCCAAGCCAAATCATGTGTCAGTTGATTCAAAATAGGGTGGTCGATCAGCTTAGGTTGATCATCTAAAAACTACAGACTATTTTAGATAGTGTTATTTGCCCTTTCTTCTCTACAAGAAGTATGATCCGCTTACCTCGTGACCTTTGCTTTTCTTGGGCCAACTGTCACCTATACTGTCAGAAATGATGGTTTGACGTCTCAAGGAACCTTAAGACTTATAGCAATCACATCTATGGTGCGGATCACCATCTAAGTCAACCCCTAACTGTTGGATCTATTTTATCCTTCTATAAAAGCTCCTCTAGTACCTTGGAAGGTACTTCTGCTAACCCTAACCACTGTTGCTACTTCCAAATATACTACTATCCTCAACTTCTTCCTACGACTCCTTGTTCGACCTCGAGGAGTATACACTTGAAAGCATCATCTGCTATTTTGCTCACCTTCTACATACAATCATGGCTGACCGATCTTGTGATGAGCATGAGAACAAATGAGCTCATTTGATTGACATTAAATTGGATAGCCTAAGGGACATTCATCTTGACGTCAAATGCATTGCTACTTCTACCAATTGACATGACCCTAACGTGATTTGGGAGCTAGAAAAAATCCATATCCATAGTAAGTCCATTGGGGGGATCACTTTTGAATTAGCCTAAGAGGGTGAAAGAACATGCAACTATGATACCTCATCCTTCTTGATAATTTTTGGGGATGAAGTCAATTGTCTTCACATTTACCCCTTTTTTTGCACTCCAAAAGAGTCTTCTACAAGCCATAAACATCTGCCTCTCATAACTGACTTGGAATTCCTGGGCTTTTTTCCTTTGCTTTGAAGTTTTAAGTATTTGATTCTAGCTTACCCCTACTATAGAATCTTTCATTTTTTTTCTTTACATATTCTCAGCAAAAAACTAGAGGTTGGGTGCACTTCCTTTAACACCTTGACCGAGTCTTTATGAAAAATGTGGTTACCAACGTTCATACTTGAAAGTATTTTTTCTTCAAGGTTTGAATGGCAGAAGGCTTTCACCTATTTTCCCTTTAAGATAGTGAGCCACTTTATCCAACAAAATGGACTAAGCTTATTAAGCCACCTTTGGGATGTTCTTTTGAAGATCTCTTAATCAAAGACCAAGATCTTAATATTTAGTTGCTGGCACTTGGACTATTTGATACTTAATTCATACTTTGTAAGTGCTTTTCTTGTACTTTAACTTTGCTCTTTAGCTTTTACCTCATTAATATCTATTTTTGTTGTTTTCAAATTGTTAGTTAAATAGTGAAGCCATAGAAATATAACATGTGAAGATAGGCTTTAAGTGTATGGTTGAGATTCATGCTTGAGCCCTAGCTAAAGAAAAGCCTATAGTATCCTCTATCATTTAGCTTGAGCTAGCATCACCCACAAATGTTACTTGTGGCTCCCCCTCCTTTGACCAACTTGAGATTGCCTCTAGATGAAGTAACACACTATCAATGAGGAACCAAAATGCTTCCTCCAAACAGTCAAGGAAAGGTAAAGGGGGTAGTTCTTCTAAGGCCTTTATCCTTTTTGCCAAAAAAAATCAAGATGGGAGCCCGAGAGGAGTTAGAATTGATCAAGACCCCTAAAGGGAGCGACTTGTTGTTCAATACCATATACAGCCAATGGTACAAAAACGTCGATTATAACACCTTCTTTTGCAACCATATGCTTTTTCCCTATTAATAAAGATCGTAAAAAAGAATTCCTACTGGACCATGGGCCTCTGTGCCTTCTAAAGTCTTTCGCTACCCAGCTCTTGACCACTGCCATTCTAGCCACGGTACCATGCTTTGCCAGGAGTGAAAAAGGAATTGGCAAGAATTGACCCCCAAGGCCCTAGAAAAGCTGAAGAACAATCTTGAGGCCAAGTCAAAGAAGGTGGCCAACTGGGATAATAGCATTTCTAATTTGACTAATTATGTTGTTAAGCTTGTAAAAGAGTGAGACGTCTTGCTTCAAAAGAATGAAAGCTTGGTGAAGGAGTTGGAAGTCAAATGGAAAACCTAGGAAGATAATAAAGTGACCTTCAAAAAAAGACTCTAGAAAGCCATGAAGGAAGCTAAAGAGCTGACCTTTCCTGTACTTTGCTTTGGGATAAGAGAGGTCATTCATCAGATTTAGCATTTTAACCCTAGTATGATGCTTAACCTAATGAAGATCAACAAGGATAAGACTTTGGATGAGATCCTATAGGATATGCTTCAGGAATAGGCTAAGTAAAGTGTTTTTTTAGCGGCTTTTGCTTTGTCCACTTTGTTGTAATGCTGCTATTGCTATTTTTTTTCTTAGTATGGAGTAAGCTGAATGGCTACATAAATTTATGAATTTTCTTCTTGTGCTTAATATTGCTCTTGCTTGCCTCTAACGAGGCTTTGTAATCTTTACTGAATTATCAAATGTCTAAATTCCTATCAGTTTTTAATTATTTTGTCTCAAATATGTTTGAGCGCTGCTTTTCAGGAAATAATTTATTAGTGTCATGAGATTTGTTTAGGATTTTGATTTACACCAAAGGATCTGCTTGGTGTTTATCAATGTCAAGGGATTTGCTCAGGCTTTGTTTATACCTAAGGATCTGTTTGAACTTTTATTGGTGTCGATGGATTTGCCCAAACTTTTATTTATACCAAGGGATCTACTTAGACTTTTATTGGTCTGGAGGGATTTGTTTATGTTTCTTTTATTTGTGTCAAGAGATTTACTCAAGCTTTAATTCATACTGAGAGATTTGCTCAAGTTTTTAAGACATATATAATGTAATTTTTTACTTTCATTTCATTGTCTATATGATATTTCTTTAAGTGTATTGCATTCTATGTTTGAGGAAGGGGCTCCTTGAATAGTTTCTAAGTGATAAGCACCATTAAGGAGATTTTCTTGCACTCTAAATGGCCTATCCCACGTAACTGCTAGTTTCCTTCAGTTTGCGCTTTTCATGGTCCATCCGCTCTTTATTGGACTAAATCTCCCTTCATAAATGCTTTACCCTTCACTTTTTTGTTTGCAACTCTGGTGATCTTTGCTTTATATTGCTTATTTCAAAGTTAAGCCATCTTTCTTGTCTTTATCAGTATGTTAAGTTTTTCTCTTCTCCTTTCTTCATTTTTTGGTTGCTTTTGCTGCATTCTTCATTTGGAGCATTGTTCGACCTCTAGTGGGAGCATGGCTTCACTCCCATATGTAAGCATAAAAGCAGTTTCATCGATAGCTGAATGCATAGCGGTTCTATAAAACCATAAGACATCGGGTAACTCTTTAACTCATATTCCTTTTGCATTATCCTATCTTTTACGTAGTCCTTCAAGGATGATGCTATTCGCCAGTTTAGCCTGCTCATATGACTAAGGGTGCAAGACAGAAGTGAACTTTTGTTTGATTTCTAACCTTCATTTTGAGACATGTGAGATTCATACTTTCATAATAAGTGTATAAATATAAATATATCTTAGACAAAGGTCTTGAAAGTCACTACTGGCTAGCTACTTTCTGTTATCAGATATGATTGTTACGAGAAGACTGATGTATGTCAGTTATAATGGCCAAATCAAATTAGAAATTTATAATACCAGGTTACCTAACTACTTGTAGTATATGGCAACACTGGGTCGAATCTAAGGATCATTTTAGGATGATGTTACCAATCATATTAGGAGCTGGAAATGGGGGGGGGTTTGGCAGAAATTAAACTA
>JANHAO010013058.1:0-16038 GCA_026873985.1 Saraca asoca | reverse complement strand
ATGCTAACTTAGAATGAATTGAAAATCAGGCATAGGCATATGATAGTGGGTTATTCATAATAATACTATACCCCTATTACCTATGCTAGCTCTAATTTGATAGTTAGCCAAAATTGAGAAAACAAAAACAAAATTGATCTCAAATAAAAGAGAAAGCATTAAATAATTAAACAAAATTGAAAATAGAACAAAATAAGCTTATTGACCACTCGATTTTGGTCACGAGCCCTCAGGCTCACAAGACGTCAATGTTGGAGGAAGATGAAGCAGCTTTACGGCAGAGTGAGAGAGAGATAGAAGGTTGAGAGAAGAAGTTATTTCTATTTTAGTGTTTGAGTGAGAGACGAAGTGGAGAGTTATAGGTTAGGGTTACGACAGAGTGAGGGAGAGACAGATACGGCGGAGTGAGAGAAGATGAGGGAGAACGCAGGGTGATAAGCTCCTGGAAGCCAAATGCAGCGTTTGGCAAATTAAACACATAGTAGTAGTTACACTTTAGCCACCGCTATTATTTAAAAAAATTAAAATAATAGAGATGATTAACATTTAACTTCCGTAATTATTAAAAAAAATTAATAATAGCGGCGGATAACTTAATCGTTGCTATTTCTGTTATTTAGAGGCGGTTAAATTAACCACCTCTAAATTACATACTTTTTTGTAGTGTGAGTTCCAGCTTGGTTGGAGGGAGAAGAATAAACACATTGCTATATGTGATAAAATCTATTAACTTTAGATAAAAAAATTAATTATGAAAATCACATATTTTTTTTTAATATTTTAAATTATAAATAAATAAATTGAAACTAAAGACAAATAGAATAATCAAGATTACATTGTTTATCTGACTTTGATTCCATGAAAATACTAATTGTAAGTTCAAAGATATAAATCCAAGCCAGCGTCCCATGCTGTATTTTATATTTTTCAATTTTTGACAATTGCAATATAATCGTAACACTATTGCAATTATAATTTTTTTTCACAACTTATTCTCTTACACTTTACGAAAATAATATAGTATGTTTAGATAGTTTATTTTATGTGTCTTACAGAATGCGAGAGGATAGTGAAAAGGTATACAGTAAAACAACTGCTTCTACAAAACCATAGGATATTTGGCTATGTGATATATTGGTGGGGGCAGCAAATAAGAAGTGGGTCATCTCTAACCTTTTTTTAAGCTCTTGAGGCTTGGCACTTAGTATATATTAATGTTACATGACATGACTTCTTGGACAGACAATTTTTTGATTACGAAGATCTGATTCTGGACAAAGAAGCATTCAATCTGCTTATTAATGATGCCACTTAGGAACTTCTTGAGAAAAATAATGTAGAAATGACAGACTCGAAGTGGTCCACTACTTCTTGACAGTAATCATAACCTTAAATAATAGCTTTCAAGATTTTTGCGCGTTTATCTTTTCTGTTCTTTCTGATATTTCCTTTTCAGGAGACGTCTGTCCACTGTCCAGAATCACTTTCAGATTACTAATAATCACCATTTTTATGCACCTAAGTGCTCTCATATATATATATATATATATATATATCTGTATCATGAGCTAAATGACAAACTGCCTAACAGTGTATCTCAAAGAGTAGACGTTTTCGTCAGTGACGACGATTGTACCAATCTCGTCAGCAAAAAAGTTTATGTGAAATAAATTATTCTATTATTTTTTTATAATTTTAATCAATTTTTAATTACATTCTTATATTTTAAAAATTATAAATTAAATTTTGTTATTTTTTGTTATTTTTTATTAAATTTTGTTAGTATTTTGATTTATTTGATATGATTTAATAATTGTGGATGTAGATTTTTTATATAATTTTTTTATATTTAAATAATAAATAATTTAGATAAAATTAAAATATTTTATGAAATTATTTTTATTTTAAAGGAAAAAGATAGATTTTTCATTCATATTTTATAAATCACTAATAGATCATCGTTTATGTAGATCAATTATTAACAAATCTAATAAGAAAATAACATAAAGTATTTAATTAAAAATAAATATAAGAATTTAATTTAAAATTTAAAATTAAATAATTAATTAGAAATGGAATAAAACTACAAATAATAATAGAGACCCTTCATATTAATATAATTTCTCCTACATGTAAAAATTCTCTAAGTTAGTATTTCTCTGTACTTAAAATATTTGAATTTTTTGAATGATTAATTTATAACATTTAGAGAATCAAATTAATATTAAAATTTACACAAAAATAAAACTGATACAAACAATTTATGAGCAATTAGGTGTTTACTTATATCCGAAAAGAAATGGAGAAAGTTGGTCATTTAATGGTTATATAACTTTAATGCTTTAGGCTCAACATAAGATTTTTCTTTTCCTCTTTTAAGGTCATATATGGGTTTAATTACAAAAAAGATGAAGAATCTTGTCAACTTATATAATATATAAAAAAATTCTAATCGTGGAATACATTATTTCGTTATTTTGGCATATCTTCAACACATAACATAACCTAAATAACTAGCAACGTTAATTTAAAATAGATTGAGATAAATGTATACGACGCCAAAAAAGTTAGAAAAGGGTAAATTATACAATCAGTATTCATTATTTACGTAAAGTTCAAGAACATCGAAAAACATGAGACTCACAAGTATAGATTGGATACATAATAAATAGAGAGAAATAGATAAGCAAACTCAATTTATATAATACCAAAACCACAAATTATGCATGTAGCTAGCTAGATACCCTCATATTGCAAGCAGTGTACTGCTTGAAACATACAGCAGAAGAAATCCAAGAAAACCATAATATCAAGAAAAGATTTGTTTCTTATTCCCCCACATACCAAACTATCACAACTACCATGACTTAAAAACTCCAACTGCACTCTCATCTGCAGGACAAGAGAATACAAAGTAGACAAACTCTAAGGCCCAAGAAAAGACTCAACCCTGAAAATAACTATATCTTCAAGCTCAATATCAAAATCCATTACTACTTATGGACTATTTGGTGGTGAATCATGTCCCACACCAGGGCTATGACCTGGAGCAGTCGGACGGAAGGCATCCCCCTCATTAATCTTATAATCATTTTTAGTATACCAGAGAGGGGAAGGAGGTCCAAAACTGCTTAAGGTGACTTTAGGGGTAGCCGGGGGCGGTGGAAGGCGTAGCTGCCTTGATGCTGCCATTGGAACAAAGTTATATTGTAGGAGGAGCAAGAGGTGAAAGGTTAACAGGATGGTTTTCTCTGCCATGAAAGCTAATGGGGTTTCAAACACAAAGCCTCTTGAATCAGATACTAGTTAGTTCAAAACCTAGCTGCTTAATTCAAGAAACAGGGAATGGCGGTTTGTAATCAGGTAAGAGTGCTGCTATTTAAACATGGCTGCTAAGGTCCCACGTGAAGTCATATTCCAAAGGGCTCCAACTATGAACATAAAATAAGGCTTTGAATCACATGGTGATGTTTCTTATATGTAAATGGAGATTGCAGAAAGAGAAATGAGCAATCATGGGAATATTTTCCAAATGGAGTAAGTCCAGCGTTTCTTGAATCCTTCACAGCCATTCATTAGAATGCACACAGACTTCAAAAGGAAAGAGCATTGGCCGTGATTAGACAACACTAAGAACAATTTGCTTTAAGTTATACTTTTCTGTTTTGTTAAATGTAAATTATTGAGGTTGGAAGACATTGAAATCTGCAATATAATGCAAGTTACTATGTTTTTATAAAGAAAATGCTTCTTCCACTAACTTAACTATGGGTTTTGATAATACAAACATTTTCCTCTCAGCCGCCCTTTTTGGGTTTTCTCTAAAAATGAGTTGAATATTGTTGACAGTGGATTTCGGTTCAATCCCAAATCCAATCAATTAGAAGAGTTTTAAGGAATCAAACTGTAATTCGGTTGAACAAAGAAAGAATGAAAGGATGGAGAGGAAGAACGACAATAGTATAGAAGGATTTTTAACGTGGTTCAGCTAAAATCGGATGGCACCGGTCCTTACATTCACAGTAACTTTTATTACTTTAGTAAAAATCTGGCAGAATTATAGTACATCAATTCAAAATGCTTTACAGTGATCTTCCTCCTTTTATTTATAGAGACTGGGAGGTTACAAATATAATTTTGTAATTTGTGTTTCTGCAACATCAAAATAATAATGTACAAGACAGCCTAAATTACTGCAAAACGACTTTCTGCAGACTGCTAATTGACTTTTGTAGATTACTTTCTATATGTGGGCCTGTGTGAGCTGCTTCTTGCAAACTGGTCCCACAAATTGAGTATGAGAGAGTGTTTGCTTCAGGTTTACTTTTGACGAGCCCTTTGCTTATATCCTACGAGCTGGGACTCTTGGTCAGGAGTCGTCACTGGCCTTCAGTTAGCGAGATCGAACTTTACGAGCTTGCAATAAACAATACGAGCTCGCGCAGCATGGATTGTCGGCCATGCAAGCCAGAGCTTCTTCCTTAACAAGCTGAGACTTCTACCTTGTCCCATGCTCTTGTAGTTAACGACTTGATGAGCTTAGTTCTTTTCTCATTCGGACTTATCTGCTATTGGGTCTTTACCAGCTCATCTTGCGTAATACTAGGAAATGCCTACTACAAGTATGAAGATTTTCAAGAGCTGTGGCGCATTAACTATTATCCTTTGTCACGTTGCTTGAAGAGCTAGGCCACTCTAATTTGGTGCATTTTTAGAAACACTTAACTAATCTGGATAACAGCAGAATTTCATGACAAAATAATATATGCTCCTTCCAAATCATAACTTTCAGACTAATGTGAGAGGCAGGCCTGTAGAACTTATTCCCTAAGTATTAAAATTGAAGTATATATACAGGAGTCTATTAATTGATAACAAGTGGCCAACTATCAGACACAAGATCAACCCAAGACCACAATGGTGTCATTCTATATGTTGCTTTTATGCTAAGAAACATCTCACTTTAGTGGTAATTAATGATAGAAACAATATAGTGACTAGTAGAATCCAAATTTCTTTTCTTTTCTTACTTCATGTCAGATTACAGCTGAACAGGCAAGAAACATGTTAAGTTGAACATATAAAATGGGGTTACCATGCCTAACCAGGACTCCAATAGTTTGGAAATCAGAAAAACGAAAGAAAAACAACGAATTCGTGGATTATCGTCCTATTTTTAATTTATTGTTTTGCAGGATAATCCTTTCATTTTCTTTCGTTCTTTTCCATCAAACAATGCAATGTACGTATACTAAAAGTCATTTCTAGATCATTACCTAATATCTTGGGTGATAAAACTCATTTCTATATTGTCTAAAATCATAGGCTATCTGGTCACGTAGTTTTCTTGACATGCATAGTATTAGAGACTGTTTACTTAAATTGTAAAATTATTAAATTTGAACACGTTGTAAAAGTAAGCAATAGATTAGTTAATTCAAGCTTCAAGTTGAAATGGCGTCATCTACAAATAAACATAATAACAAGTAAAACCTCCCCCATTAAGCTAATTCCTTTTTCTATTCTGTTGGCTTTCATAAATGGCTCAACATTATTAAAACACCAAGTTGCAGCCAAACTGTTGGCCCATATAAATATCGTTCCAAACTTCATACTGAAACCACTGACAAGAGAAAGATATTCCTATTCACAAAGAGTCAAAGCCGGTTTCATTCTATTTTATTTTTGGCGTAAAAAACAATTATTTCAAAAGGAGATAGATAATCCGACAAAACATAAGATTGAGACTGAGTCTCTCATGTAGTAAGATTCACGGTTATAAGTTATCAACTAGTATATATTTAGTTCTCTCATCATATAATAAGAAAATTCACTTAATCCAGAGATTTGTAAAATTTTTGCTCTACCCTACTCTCAAGCACTCATATATAGTTGATATATAAAAAAAGTAAAATAAAATAAAGTCACTCTTTCTCATACTGCACATTTAAATATTGTTAAAAAAAACTCGTTTGATATGGAGTAGGCTGATCTGTAGGCTAACCCTTTTTTGGGAAAAAAAACTACTATTCCCCTTTCTCAGTCTGACCAAGCCCACGCTTGGAACCGCAGCACATTCAGCTCCATGTGATTCTATCTGTAAATTTATTATGTTCTTTACCTTATTGCTTAGATATATGTATTTTTTAAAACTGACATGGCTATTCTTCAGAATGCATGCAATGCGCTTTCCTTTAAATAAAAGGAAACTAGTACCAACTAGGGTCTGGGCCTAGTGATCTAGTACTTGCTAGGCCTAGGTTTCCAGAACGATCTTTACAACAAGGCAAATAGATCCTTGCAAAGAGTAAAATAATATCGTAGCAATCAAGTTGTGTACTATTATAAACTTGATGATCTCAACTTTCGGTTAACTAGGTTGACAATTGGCCAAGTATCTAATAAAGGACGTGGGCAAGCATACCTAGGATGATCTTACTTCCTGGTAGACAAACGTCTTTGCTATGCTTGTTATTATCTCTAGGTTGACAGTTGGCCAAGTGTCTAATAAAGGAGGTTAAGTTATCTTACTCCAAAATGAGATAAGTTAAAACAATGCCAAGTTTACATATCGTGAGGCCTAGTTTTATGCTTGTGATTATCTCTATTTCTGGAGGTTGTTACCTCAGAACTTCAACAGTAGGCTGTGGATTTTTACTTTCATGCACTTAAACTGAATCCAGAGGGCAGAAAATTGCAGAAGAAAAGGGAGTAAGTAGTAACATAAATTTGTGACGAGCAAAACCACAAACAGGATAGGTTAAGCATGACATGACTTTACATGGCTGAAATGGTTAATTTTTGGATATAATACATTTGCAGTTTTAACATGCTAAGTCATTTAATAAAAGCTTCTTCTAAAACCTGTTAGTATTGATCCTCCTCTAATTCCTAGCTATTGTGGCCTATTGCTCTTGTGTAAATAACTAGAATCAGTAGAAACTCCTCTATCTCCTCCTTTTTTTTTTCTATGTCAAAACTCAGCAACCTTCGTTTATTTCTAGGACCATATAGAAACAGCAGTTGACATCTCTTTTTAAACTGCAAGGCAGAAACAGATTTCTGAACCTATTTGCAAAAAAGTTATTTTTTAGTAGGAACTAATAAAATAAAAGAACACAACAGAAACTTATGAAAAAAGATACAAGAACACAATGAACTCCCACGTTGAATTTGTCCCCACGTAGCTAGTGGGAGCACGCACACAAAGCATAGTAGCAGACATATGCTAATGAACAATCGCAATTACTCACAGTCAGGGCAAACCTACGTTGGGCCGAGTGAGGGCTGAAGGTCCCACTCAATTTTTTTTTTAAAAAAAATAAAAAATGTGGTAAAAGGATTAAATTGAAAATTCGGTAGGGACTACATTAAAAATTCGATAAAAAAATTAGACTTTTGTGTAAGTTTGTCCAAAACTTTAAAGGATAAATTGCAAATTCTCCATTTTCTCTAAAAGCTTTCCTACGAAGCACGAACCACCACGGGTCCCCAGCCCTCACTGAAGGTAAATCCTGCGTTCATCATTGCTCACAGCAGCCATCTTATTTTAATGCTACTATGTTCACACAAATATATAATGAAAGCCAACACACACACCATTTGCAAATGAGAATTCCTGTATTGCTTTGTCACCATTCAGATAAGTAGTACAAGTTGCCCTGCTTTGTGCTATAATATGCCCACTATGTGTAATACTACTTATGAATGCTATTCTCATATCATTTTTCATACTTATACATAGGACATAATCAAAGTCAATACTTTGATCTCACATGCTTTCATGTATGTGGAGGTAAGTTATTTTAGAATATATCATATATGCAATGCAAGAATGTGTAGGAAAGATTAATTTGCAAGCATCATTTTTCTTCAAGTTGCAAAGTTAATTGCAAATATTTGTCTGTATGTAATGATGAATGATCTTAATCTCCACAAGTATTCATGATGAGTTAAAAGGGGCACTATGTTAGAGTAATGTGTATAGAGTTGGGCGAATATTCTCACAAGAGATTTCTGCATTGGAAAAAAAAAATTGTTTGACCCTAGGATTACATAGTGTATGAAATTGCATTTGGGGTCCAAGAGTATGATATATGTATATATACATATATATATATATATATATACACACACACACACAGCCAACTTGATCATATCGAATAATAAAATTTAAAACACCAAGGGCATTTCCGAAGTTCGGTGGACTAGAGATGATTGATATGCAAAGGTTGACAAACAAACAAAAAAAAAAAAAGAGTGACAAAACATTGATTCAAATTTGAAGTAGAAGTGCCGATGAGGATTGATTTGATTGGTAAGGCCAGAAGGCCTAGATTACAAGACATTTAATTTAAGTTTTGTTGGTGATCTCTTATTGGCAGTCATCCACAAATTACATTGTGTTTTTTTTTTAATGATAAA
This sequence comes from Saraca asoca, assembly GCA_026873985.1. Lineage (NCBI taxonomy): Eukaryota > Viridiplantae > Streptophyta > Magnoliopsida > Fabales > Fabaceae > Saraca > Saraca asoca. The sequence continues at coordinate 7,614 of JANHAO010013058.1, read as the reverse complement.
ACAACTTATCCACCTCCGGAATGTTTTCATAAAAGAAATTCAGGCAAAAGTTGTTCCCGGGAACACAAACATCATTAACAGCCAAGAGAGTTTCGGTGTTTTGCATGTTTGATTAAAATTAAAGATAATATGAGCGAAAAATCAGCACGAAAATATTATGAACCAAAAAGTCTAATGCTTTTGAAGTGAGAAGGTAATGTGGTAACTCATATTTGTGGCAGCATTGTTTTTGTAGTTACTAGTGTACATTTCTCTTTTGTTTTTTTTTTTTTTTGGTCAGAGGAGGGAGACGGGGTTGGGGGAGGGTTGTAATGGGAATTGACCCCTCTACGCACTGGATGCCACACTAAGAAAGGCACAAGCTTGTGCCATTGCTCCACAGGCCTTCAGTGATTAATGGTATGCATGAATAGGATAGGCCTCAACGTAAGCCCAAAAAGAATAATCAGCCGTTGAACTTGTAGATTGCAAACTTTACAGTGTCCTAGTGTGCGCATCGCGACAGCCACTTAACGAACATTGTCTAGTATTCACATTGATATATAATCTTACAGTTCTTCATGTTTACAGTTTTTATTTGACATATTCTTCTAATCCCTACAACAATGGTGTTATTTCACGATGATTGTGATTTGAAATGACTTCACCATGTGAGAGGTGGGTTGCAGAAGTATCTATAGAGGTGTAAAATAACTTCTTTTTATCCTTGAATGCCACTCAATGCAGACTATATGATGCATACGGCTTTTATCTCATGAAAGGTGCTGACAGAGAAGATTCTCCTGATTTTGAAGTATACTGCAACTATCTTCCTATAAACATGTTTTTCAATTCTATAGTTGTTCGTGATGTCTGGTAAATTAAGTGTTTGTCAGACAAGATGGGCAAAATTGCATAACACCAACCCAAGAACAAAATGCAATTGTAGCAATGCTTGATTTTGAATGCTAACACAAACGCACAACAGGTATGGGAAAAAAACTATGAAAATTTAGCTTATACATTACACATCACAACACATACAACAGTACTAAACATTTGAAAAGTCATTTTTTCAGTGTATTATATTACTTTGGTTACTTTCTCCAAGCTTTGATATCATGATATCGATGCTGCTTATAAGAGTGGTTGTATTCATGGGCGCGTAGTGAGCATTTTTGTCATAATATTTTATGAAAACATCATATTTTCAGTCATTCAGCTTAGACAGCAACAGAAGGCAACCAGAGGAAAGGAAGAGCGAGGCACAGAAGCAAAGCAAATCGACAGGAGAGTGTATCACAGCCTTCTTACTTTTGTCAAACAGCCCAATCAGAAGCAGCATGACTATGACATGACCAAGCTTCGTTTTCAGTTCATTCACAGTTTTTATATCTAGCCACTTTGGCCGCTCCTGAAAGAAAATGAAACCAACAAAAACTAATTAACATGAAATATACTGATTTTATTAAATAAAAGTGCATCCACTAATGTTTCTGTTGGACTGGGAAAAGAGTTTTAAAAAAGAAAAGAAAGTGCTCTGACAGTGTTGTTGAATAATATTAATCAAATGTAATCTCCTTAGAAAATTATGTATTTGAAGTATCATCTTCAAGCAACTGTTCTGTAGATAGATGCGGTGTGCTTTCACTAATATTTTCGCCAAACATTAACTATGATTTTAGTGCACAACACGCCACCCAATCAGAAAGTTTGACTAATAACATTACTGAATTTTTTATTCATTCACCTATCAATTTTTTTTTTTTTTCAATAACAATAATCTCCTGCACATCTCATAACACAAATACAACTTATTACAACTTCACATAATAATGAAAGGAAAGGGATCATAATTCGAGTTGTCCATCTTCATTAGTTCAACTAAACTTTTTCTTCTTTTCAATTGTTTGGAGGCATAGAAGAGTATAAATTGTTGGAATACACATAACATAGAATCCTACTCACTTTGCATGCCAATTAAAAGAAATTCTAATGCCTCGTAAGATATTTACATTTTACTTAAGGAGGAGGAAGAAAATGTGACTTAAGAAAGCAAACCAGTGCAAAGCTATATAAAATGAAGAAACAACAAAAACTTCACTTTGGTAGTGCTTTCAGAGCACATTCTAAGATATCTACACTTTACCAACAATGGTTTTCCTATAATTGTGAAGCCAAATAAGCTTGACCAGTGATCTACTTTCTAAGGGTAAAAATTAAAGAGAATGCACCAAAACTAACCTTGAGAGTGAACAAGCCAAAGAGATTTGATCCGTAAGAAGCTTCTTGATTTGGCTGAGAGCCTGCACTATCAAGATTACTGACAAAGAGCTCATAGAGTCCCATCCCAAAGACCAGCATCACTGTTCCTAACAGATAGACATCTAGATGAATAATAAAAGTTAAAACCAGAAACTTCATCAATGACCTATCAGGTAAACTTAATCATAGCCCAGAAAACAAGACATCAAGTAGTCATAGCAACAAACTTCAATGAATTATGACATGAAACATGGACACTTCAAAAACAAGCTGTCTGCACCAGACATATGTCAGGACACTTAGACACTCATATCAGACACTCCCACAAGGCCACAACACTCAACCACCTATACGAAGCACACCTGAAAATTAAAAGTATTCAGATTCAATACTCAATATTTGTTACATGCATTCAAAACATGATTTAACACACATTAGGAATACTTTCATATATTTCTTGATACTCCCATTCATAGATATACCAATAATTACATATCTATATGATTTTTAGATTTTGTTGTGTCGTCGTATCCATGCCATGTTGTGTCACATCCGTGTCTGCTTTTTAGATTATAAGTAGTTGGTTGATATGTACTCGCAGGGTAGGCAAGACTGCATTAGCCATTGACATTCCGATGTTAAGATCATTGTTTACCAACATAAAATGCATGCGTTTTACGAAATTTTAGTAACTCTTGTAAATTGTTATTCAAAATTAAAGAAACAAATATACAAAAGAACTATATTGCACTATATTTTTTTTATAACATAAAAAAAAATTCATTTTCTTATTAATATCAAGTAAAAAATCAGAGGAAAAGAATGAAAACTTGACTATCTATTGAAACCAAATCCATGTTTTTCTTTCTCTTTATTTAATTAGATCTACTAAGACAATGAATGCAATTTGCAAGCATGCAATACTACAGAAATGCTTCTAGAGGTTTATCTTCAGAGACACTCACCTATAGCCTCTATCAGCCACTGGATTACTTTACTGCGTTGTGCAAAGTATTGCATGAATGATTCTGTAACTAACGTGCTGCCCTGCATCATAGCAAGTGGATAACATAGAATTGTGAATTAAAATTTAAATTTATTACATAGCACAGTATGTCTAAGTAACTGCATCATGGAAACTCATTCAATTAACACAACCAGGTTTAGATAATTTACATTTTCTTTGTGATCGCGCAATTATGCACATTCAGAAGACTCTAATTCTAAATAGCATCTTTCTTTGTACGAATTGGTTATCAAAATCAGTACCTTGATGAAGCATAGAAATGATCCAATTAAAGACCCCAAAACTCCGAGAAGGGCCATAAACCGGCATCCATAAATGACCTGCAAAATCCATCAATCAAAACAAAACCCTCAGGAAGAGAAGTGCCCATATACATCAAATTACACAAAATCAACTAATTCATTGTAATTCATAAACATCAAAAGGTGAGTTTGAAATTGGAGCAACTTAAGTTCCCACGCATTTAGAAACACAAGTATAATACATTTGAATAGGAAATAATGAAAAATTCGGTATCTTTATAATATCTTATATTAAGGTCTCCACATACTTAAAAAACAAAACCACGTGTTCCAAATGCCCCCTAACATTACATTTCTTACCCTTTCAATGCCGTCTTCTATAGCTTCGACATTCCCCGGCGAATTCCCAGTAACTTCAGAATCATAACCAGAATTGGATGCCATAGCCGGCGATGAAGAGTTCACTGCAGCTATTAATGCGTTGTTTCCGACGCAATTTAGAAATCCAACACTATGGCACCCAAACACAGAGACCTTTTTCGCATTTAAGCTTGATATAGATTTTTGCCAATATGCCGATGCGACTCTCATCGGTTTCCGAATCAATGTCTGCGATAACTCCATTGTTGCTCGAAAAAATGACGAACTTTGGAAGCTTTAAGGCGAATTAGGCACAGATACTGAGTGAGCTATAGCTGGGGCTTGCGAGAAAGAGAGAAAAAGGATGATGAAAACTATGGTTTCAGAGGGTTCAGCCACACAATATGGAATTTACAAGATAAAATCAGCAATCTCACGCCAATTTCACACCAGTGAGCATAAAAATCGTTTTGATGTTTTCCAGTATGCTAAACTACAGAATTGGACACCTGGACTTTTTAGCATTATTTTGCCCTGCTGCTGATTTGGGCTTGATGATACCAATTTGCTCTAACGAGTATGAAAAAACTTATATGATTAAGAAAAATAAGTAGTCAATCAACAATTGATACTTAAACTTTGATTCTTTTTAATAAAAAAAATAAAAAGAAAAAAGAAAAACACTTATAACTCACTTGATTAATCATTTTATTAAATTTTATAATTTTTTAATAAATTTTTAAAGGAAGAATCACATTATAATTATACATGAATTTATCATATTATTTTTCATACATAATCTTATAACTTATTTTTAAATAATTAATTAAAATTTTATATAATTAATTTAATTTTTATTAATCATATAATATATAAAAATTATGAATGAAAAAATAACAAAATAAAGTAATACGCAATAATATTATTATTTTTGTCTAAAAAATTTATGAAAAAATAACATAATTTAATAAAATAGTTAATTAAATAGATGATAGATATTTAATTTTAAAATTTTGTTAGTGATAGGAGACGGGGCTCCAAAGAGTACTCCGATGGTCAATTAATGACTTTATAAGAAGGTAAAAATAAGAATGGGGGTCAAAGTCACTTATAAAAAATGCAAACCTTGATTTATATAGATGAAAGATGCATAAACTAGTACTTTTAGGCTTGGGTCTATTCAACCGGTTCTTGACCTAGTCAAATAGTTATGGTCGATTAGTTTATTTTGAGCTATGTCATTTGCCTTTTTTTTCCTTGATGGATACAACGATCGACTTGTTCGAAAACCCTTCATCTTCTCTGGCTATCATTATAGATATTGATTCTAATCGTGCGATTGGAATCATGAAGGTTCTTGATAGCTTAAATATCGATCGTCTCATGCTTAGGGTTTACAGTGGTTCAACTATATACTTGTAACTAAAAATCTGAATTTCAAATATATTATCTCTTTACAATTTAGTATAGTATAAAGAAGCCATTCGGGGTTTAAACTCAATATCGAAGAGGTCGTTCGACCGAAAATTGATACTAATGGAGCCGTTCTGGCCCAATTCAATGTCAAGGTCATTTGACCTAAGTTTGATACTGAATGAGCCATTTGGGCCAAATTTAATGTTTAAGTCGTTCGAACTAAATTTAATATTGAAGGGTGTTTAGGTTGTTTGATCTGAATTTAATATTAAAGAAGCCATTCAGGCCTAATGTGTCAAGGGAACTACTCAGTCGTTCACATACCAAACAATTACTTGATCTTTGCATAACGAGGGGACTACTTGGTCCTTGAAGTGCTGAGAGATCTGCTCAAACTTGGAGTATACTGGGAGATCTGTCTAGACCAAGGGATTTACTCGGATTTCTATTAGCATCGAGAATCTGCTTGGGGTTGTCTTTGTGTCGAGGGATCTATTTGGGCTTTTGGTAGAATCGGAGGACCTACCCAGATTTGTCTTCATGCTGAGGGACCTTCTCAAGTTTTGGGTATACCAAGGGATCTGCCTAGATTGAAAAAACTACTCGGATTTTAAATATATTAGAGTATCTGCTCAAACCAAGGGATCTACTCAGATTTTAATGATACTGAGGGATTTACCCGAACCAAAGGATATGCTTGAATTTTGATTTTGAGCTTATGGCTCTCTTTTCACTATTTTTTTTCCCTTCCTTTTGCCGATTGGACAAGGAATGTATTGTTTTGACTCTTTTGTCATTGCTCAAATCGATCAATCATGGCTAAGAAATCTTATATAGTGAATAGAGTTAGCAATACATGACAATGGACTTGTCAAACATGCTCCAATGTTAAAGTCAGTTATCACTCAAGAGGAGCATAAATTAGGGTGTATTAGAGGATAAAGAATGGTACCTGTTATGTTTTTATAGGCGAGTCCCCAATTTTGTGAATGACTTTCAACCAATTGTTTCGTCTCCACAAATACTTGCTTTCTGGTGAATCACTTTCTTATGGGTTGGAAAGTATTGTTTTCTAAATTTTTGGATTGATTCAGAGATGAACAATGATCTTTGCATACTTCTATATCCTTGCCTCATGCCATCCAAGGCAGACAAAAAATAGGAAATAGGTCTATTTGATGCCAATCTGGATATCAAACTATTCTACAGCACTGTACCAAGCTCCTTAATTTCTTTGAAAGCTCTGTTAGCATCATGTATACAACCACACTATATAAGTGAACCAGTACATTTGAAACTGGGACGCATCTTTCTAATCCTGATCATTGTTCATGCTGGCAATAACTTTTGATGCTAGTTCGTGATCCCCCTCTGGCTCATTCTTATGGCTAAACTTGTGTATATGATGGGATCCGTAAGACTCATTGTGCCAATAACAGATCACGCATTATCCACCATTTCCCCTTTAGCATGGTCGCCCACCAAAGCATTCTTAACAGCTATATCACTGTCCATTTTTATTTTAATAATACATGCTTGGAGTTTCATTATTTGACCAAGAGACTTTATATTACTATAAGCCCTCAGGCATAGTAGTAAGTGTAATAGAATGTGGTTGCACCGCTATTGCTTGCATCTCTGCAAACACCTGAATAAAATGTACTTCAAAACCATGTTCTACCAAAACCAACCATTAAGAAAGTCCATGAGATAACATTCAGTGACGTTACTGGCCTAAAAACTTTCATGGTATTTGTTGTGATGTGTGAGGATTTGAGGAGCCAAAACAATGCGTTGCAGAGGTTGCTAAATCAGTGAATGAGGCTTTAAGGGCTCTAAAGAAGAGGTGTTAGGGAGAAGATTCAGTCAACCACCAAATCCTCCACATCCTAGGCACTAGTTTAGGAGTTATCTTTGGATTCTTTATTTTGAATTTAAATGTTTCTAATGCTTATCATCAACTACCAAATCCTCCACATCCTAGGCACTAGAATTTAAATTTTTTATCTCTATTAAAAGAATAGTTAATGAATTAGCTGTCATTGATAATGTAATTTCAAATGATGACATAACTCTCTATGTCCTTAATGGTTTAGGTGCTAAATACCTCTATTGCTACCTCCATCCGGACCAAAGACCGTCCATTTTCTTTTGAAGAACTTCACAGCCATTTGGTTGCTCATGAAGAGTATCTAAAGCGTGAAGATTCTACCTCTGAAATCTCAGTTCCTATCGCCAATTTGCATCAGAAAAATGTCCGCTCCAACAAACAATTTTGGTCCAATTATTCCACTCAACGTGGCAGTGGTGGATTTTATCCCAACA
>JANHAO010013057.1:0-16038 GCA_026873985.1 Saraca asoca | reverse complement strand
AACACTTGCCCCAAAAGGGCCCTCGGGTAGAAGGGGCTAACCCCCCCTTAAAAATGCACTTCCCCGGATCCTGACTTGGCCGATGTGGGATGCTAGGGCGTAACTCCTTAGCATATAGGACAAATCTCAATAAGGCCAAAGATATCTGAAGACAAGTGTAAGAGCTTTTGGTAAAGAGATGCATTAAAGAAAGCATGAGTCCATGTGCAATTCCTGTGCTATTAGTTCCTAAGAAGGATGAATCTTGGAGGATGTGTGTTAATTGTTGCCCAGTTAATAAAATCACTGTAAAGTATAGACATCTTATTCCTAAGCCAGATGATATGCGCGATGAATTACATGGTTCTTGTGTATTTTCTAAGATTTATTTGAAACATGAGTGTCATCAAATTCACATGAGATTAGGGAATGAATGGAAATATGCTTTTGAAACAAAACATGGGTTATATGAATGATTAGTCATGCCTTTCGATTTGACAAATGCCCCTCGTACTTTTATGAGATTAATGAACCATATTTTGCATGCTTTTATTAGAAGATTTATGGATATTTATTTTGATGATATTCTTGTTTATAGTAAGAGTGAAAGTGAACATGTTGAGCACTTAAGGTGCATGTTACAAGTTTTGAAAGATGAACAATTGTATGCTAATTTTGAAAAATGTCCATTTTATTTGGAAAAAATTGCATTCTTGTGTTATGTGGTGGGTGGCCAAGGATAGAAATAGATGAGGAGAAGGTGAAAGTAATTAGGGAATGGCCTATACCTAAGACTGTGAGTAAGGTGAGGAGTTTTCATGGGTTGGCTAGCTTTTATAGAAGACTTGTGAGAGATTTTAACACCCTAGCTACACCTTTAATTGAATTGGTGAAAAAAAAAGTTCAGTTCAAATGGGAAAGTGAGCAAGAGAAGGCTTTTGAGTTGTATAAAGAGAGGCTAAGTTTTGCATCTTTACTTGCTCTACTTAATTTTTCTAAAGCATTTGAGATTGAATGTGATATTTATAATATTGGCATTAGAGCTATTTTGTTGTAGAAGAAGTGGCCAATTGCTTATTTTAGTAAAAAACTACATGAAACAGCTTTCAATTACTTTACATATGATAAAGAGCTTTATGCCTACAATTCAGGCTTTGGAGACATGACAATACTACTTATGGCCTAGGGAGTCTGTCATTCACATTGATCATAAGTGCTTGAAGCACTTGAAGAGACAAGGGAGCTCAACTAAAGACATGCCAAGTGGATGGAATTCATTAAAACATTCCCATATGTCATCCAATACAAGCAAGGTAAAGAAAATGTAGTGGCCGATGCATTATCTCGTAGGTATGCCATTATTTCTACCGTGCATGCTATGTTGTTAGGTTTTGAGCACATTAAGGAACTATATATGAATGATCATGATTTTACTAGTGTGAATGATGCTTGTGGGAAAATGGCATTTGGTAATTTCTTTAGGCATAAAGGGTTTTTGTTTAAAGAAAATAAGTTATGTGCCTAAGATTTCTGTGAAGGATTTGCTTGTGAGAGAAGTTCATGAGGTGGTTCAATGGGTCATTTTGGCATTGCAAAGGTTTTAGATATATTGTGTGAGCATTTTTTTTAACCTAACATAAAACATGATGTTGAAAAGCTTTGTGAAAATTGCATAACATGTAAAGAAGCTAAGTTTAGGGTCATGCCGCATGGTCTTTACACTCCACTTCCCATTCCTAATGAACCTTGAATGGATATTTCTATGAATTTTGCGTTGGGTTTGCCTCTATTGAAATAGGGGAGGGATTATATTTTTGTTATTGTTGATAGATTATCTAAGATGACTTATTTCATTCCATGTCATAAAATTGATGATACTACTCATATTACTAATTTATTCTTTAGAGAAGTAGTCAGGTTGTATGGAGTGTCAAAGAGCATTGTATCTGATAAGGATGCTAAGTTCTTAAGCTACTTTTGGAAGGTCTTATTAGGGAAATTAGAAAATAAGGTCTTATTGGAGAAATTAGAGACTAAGTTATTATTTTCAACAACTTGTTATCCATAAACTAATGGCCAAATTGAGATAGTGAATAGAATTTTAATTGTTTTATTGAGATCCGTCATTCAAAAGAATTTGAAAAATTGGAAAGAATGCTTGCCTCATGTTGAATTTACTTATAATAGGAATGTACATTTTGCTACTAATTTTTCTCCCTTTGAGGTTATTTATGGTTTTAATCCATTTACTCCTTTAAATTTATTGCCATTGTCTATTAAGGAGCATGCTAACTTAGATGGGAAAAAGAATGCCGAATTGGTTCAACAATTTCATAAGCAAGTGAGGAGGAACATTGAGAGAAGGATAGAGCAATATGTTCAACAAGCTAACAAAGGGTGAAAGAAAATTATTTTTGAGCTAGGAGATTAGATTTGGTTGCACATGAGAAATGAGAGATTTCTAACCCAAAGAAGAACTAAGCTACATCCAAGAGGAGATGGCCTATTCCAAGTGGTGGCTAGAATCAATGACAATATCTACAAATTAGATCTCCCTAGTGAGTATCATGGTAGTACTACCTTTAATATTTTTTATCTTTCTCCTTTTACTACAAGTCTTGAAGATTCAAGGTTGAATCTTTTTAAAGAGAGAGGGAATGATGGGAACTCAAGGGATCACCTAAGGAATCATCCAGAGTTGTTGCACAATCTGAATGGACCTATTACAAAGGATTGGGCTAAGAGGATTACAAAGGCTCTCCAAGGCTTATGTCAAAATATTTTGAGTAAACATGAGGAGGATGGCTTGGGAAAGTCAAAAGTCATATACATTGAATCCAGGTCATCAAGTAGAGCCACCTAAGCATCTTGGTGCCACCTAGCAGCACACATAGCGTCACAACACATATGGCATCCTTTTATGGGTTGATTGTGACCATCTTTTAGATGCCACTTGTAGGGGGCTATTTTGGCCTTTTTATTGTTTTATTTATGGGTCTTGTTGTAATGGTTTAGGCCTTAACTTTATGTTAGGTTATTTGGTTGTATTTTGGGCTTATTTGTCTTATGAGTCCAGCCCATTTAGTTTAGTGATAGCTATTTAGGAAGGCTTATTTCCCTAAAAATGCAAATTTGGAAACTTTTAGACTTGGAAAAGAATCATCTTCTTTAGAGCTTTCTCTCTTAGGGTTCTTGAATGAATTTGAGACTTATTAAATGGATTTATTTTTGTTGTTTCAATTTCATCACTAATCACTCCCCTTTTTCTCTATTCTACAGTGTGGCATGAATATCATTCTTTTTCTTTCTTTGTATGGCTAAATTTGAAATGATCCATGGCACTATCTTATGAAGATCACATCACATCATATGTCATCTAAGTTTTTCATCTTGAAAAAAATAATCAAACAATTCACAAATGTTGTGCTAATGGATAAGAGAGATCACTAATAAGAAACTTTTCAATCATATTATCCACCTTAGATGACAATGATATCCACAAATGTAGTCTCAGTGGCTTGAGTCCCACTTGTAGTCATTTGATGAAATGCTCTTAAGACTCCTTTGTATCACCACTCAAAGCAACACCAGAAATCATGACATTCCATGCACCAACATTCTTAGAAGGGATTCCCTAAAAAATAGCAAAATAGATTCAACACATTCATATTTTGAATTCATGTCCACTAAAGTTGTGACCGGTATTGGATTTAAGATTAAAACTCTTTGCATAGGAATGTACCTATAATCCTTGCATGAGTGCACCAATATGAGCATAGGAAGTCAGAATACTCACAATGACTGATTCATTTGACTTCATACTCGCATTCTGCATTTTCATTAGCAAAGTTAACACCTCATTAAAGTTACTAACTTGAGAGTATGCCCCATTATATTTTCCATGATATTGTGTTTCTCTCAAGCATTTCTTCAAACAATGTTCTGGAATTTTCAACAACCCCCTCTTGCCATATCTATTAACCATTGCAGTCCATAAAACTACATCCTTTTAAATTCACAATTTTAGTCTTCTAAAGAAATTAAAGAGATTCATATTCTATTTTCAATCAAGTTTTATACCTTAGAGCCATGAAATAGCAAAGAATAGATAAATTAGTCGTAACCCCAAAATCTTATAAAAGATTCTAAGCCAAAATTCATCAAAATGAATAACTAAAAAGCCAATATCAACAGATCATTACCATATCTTTCCTACAAACATCATCATCTTTTACAATAGTTTTACATGATTTAAACAAATATATTAAACATAAAAGCAATTTGCCCACATTATCTATTAAATACATAATATAATTGATTATAATATCTTTCATCTACCCATTAACCAAATTCGACTCTATCTTCGCAGAGAAAATCTAATCATAGTAGCAAGATTTTATCACTCATAATCAAATCAACACATCCAATAAACATGAGGATTTTATTACTCATCTCAATCACATGATCCAAAAGTGAAGCATAGTTCTTAAAGACTAATTTGCATGAAACAATGTTGCTGCACAATGCCATGCAAGATTGTTGTGCTTCGATCCTACTTTTATGGTAAACATCTAGTTTATATTTAGCAATGGTTCATGTCTCAACTTGATTTTTCATCCAAGCTTTAATTCCAACAAAATTATCTCATTTATTTAAGTTCAGTTTTTATCTTTAAGTTTTGCTTTTGAGGTTTGCTAGTTGTTGTTAAATTTTAGGAAATGAGGGAAAAAGATTACTTTTCAAGGGCATTCTTGCCAACCAATCATAACTTTTGGCTTTAGTAATAATCATGTTAGGATGGACACATGTCACCAACATAGTTACTTTAAATCCAAGGTTGATTTGCCCTGGAAATAGTACTAGGGCATTGTAATCCATCCTTTTTGTGTTTTTAGTTTTTTTTTTTCTTTCAGAATTTAAGTTTTGTGCTTTCTAACTTGCATGCTTTGGTTTTAGTAAAATACTAGCTTATATCTCATGTGATACACGACTTTGATTAATTTTATTTAATAGTAATTTATAATACAAATTTAGATTATAAATTATAACGTATTCAAATATAGATAAGTCATCATATTTTTATCTATTAAATAAATATATAATTGGTACAATTATATTTATATTAATTATGTGAAAATACTTTATTTCTTTTAATTTAATAAAATTTTTATATTAATATTTTAATTAACTAAATTTATCATTTGAATTTTTTCATCTTTCCAAAAATAATTTTTTAATATATTAATACTCAGGTGGCTTTATTTATAAATTATTTTATTTAAAAATCTAAATTTATTGCTTCATGTCAAAAAATTTAATCATTTAATTAATATGAGTTTATGCACATCCTCAAATTATTTTTTAGATATATTTATATCTAGATGTCATAACTAATATATTATTTCAAGAAAATATATATTTCAGAAATATTTTTTTATGAAGTTTTAGAAATATATTAAATTGAAATTATCATGAGTACTCAAAAATGATAAAAATGTAAAAAAAAAAAAGAAACTATTTAATATTAAATTTAATATTTAATATTTCAAAATAATGTGAAAATTTAAAGAGTGAGAATTTTTAAATATATATTATTCATCAAATCGAAATTAGATATTGCTAATCATATGTTGATAAGTATTTTATATCTATATAAATATAATTGTTACTTATATATAAATAATTTAATATGGATAAAAGATAAAATATTTTAAATTAGAAAAAGATTAAAAGAATTCAAAAGTTTTATCTATGTTTTGAATTGGAATGAAAATAAAAAAAAATTAAAAGTTTTCTTGCTCACCCTTTATTGAGAAGTGGAAGATGCTTGTTGCATAATGATATTTGGTTGAGAGTGAGTTATGTGACTATTATAATACTAACTTGTACCCTGTATAATACACAAGTTTGATTAATTTTATTTGATAATAATTCATAATATAAATTTAGCTTATAAATTATAATGTATTCAAATATGCAAACCATCATCATATTTTTACTTATTAAATGATCATATAATTGGTATAACTATATTCATATTAATTATAAAGGAATACTATATTTTTTAATTTAATAAAATTATTACGTTAATATTTTAAATTAACTAAATTTATCATTTAAATTTCTTCATCTTTCTGAAAATATTTTTCTAATATATTAATGCTTAAGTGAATTTATTTATAAATTATTTTATTTAAAAATTTAAATTAACTACTTTATACCAAAAAATTTAATTATTTAATTAATAAGAGTTCATACATTGTCATAACTAGTGTTGTGGGTATTTTTGGAACCATACAAATAGGCTAGTAAAAGCCCAATGGATAGGCCCAACTAATAAAGGCTCAGCTTAACTGGGATTGAGGTCGCTGAAGCAAGGTATCAAGTTGCTAAATGTGAGCTCAAATCACTGGTCAAAGGTCAGTAGCAACCTCAGGTCATTAGGTCTAGCTTGTAGATCGAAGCACACTCGCTGTGGTTAAACTTGAGGAAAGACTAACTTGCATGGGCCAACTTGCAAATGCCAATTTATAAAAATCAACTTGTAATTAATTTATTATTTTTTTCTTTTTTGAATAATGTTAAAATTGTACACCCTAACAACTATAATTAGGGATTGAGATTATTGCATCAGGGAGAACCCATTTTCAGAAAGGAACGGATACTCTAAAAAAATAGAGAATATAGAACCCATAGAGACGATTGCTTTGCAAAAATATAGAGATCAAACACCCAACAAATACAAAAATTCTGCCAAAATAGATAGAGGAAATACAATAACCGTGGACGTAGGTATTGTAGTTAGTTGAACTACATTAAAAACTCCTGGTGTCTCCTTATTCTTTCTTTCTCTCTTCGTTTTCTCTCTTTTTATATTATCGATTTGCAATTTAGAGTTCTAAACTTAGGTTGATTGAATTCACACGTCAACAACTAGTATATTATCTTAATTAGTATAACTATATTTAAATTAATTATGAAGAAATACTATATATTTTTTAATTTAATAAAATTATTGCATTAATATTTCAAATTAACTAAATTTATCATTTAAAATTTTTATTTTTCTGAAAATATTTTTTTAATATATTAATGCTCATGTGAATTTATTTATAAATTATTTTTTAAAAATTTAAATTAACTACTCTATATCAAAAGATTTAATTATTTAATTAATAAGAGTTCATACATTGTCATAACTAGAATATTATCTTAAAAAAAATATACATTGCAGAAATTTTTTATGAAATTTAAGAAACATTTTAAATTGAATTATAATATGTACTCAAAATCAATAAAAAATTAAAAATAGAAACTATAAAATTCTAAAATTTTAATATTTAATATTTAAAGATAATGTGAAAATTAAAATAGGGAGAATTTTTAGATAGATATTATCTATCAAATTAAAATTCGATATTACTAATAATGTATTGATAAGTATTTTATTTTCATATAAATATAATTATTTATATATAAATTATTTAATATAAATAAAGGAGAAGACATTTCAAATTAGAATAAGATTAAAAAAATTCAAAAGTTTTATCTATAACTTAATTGGAATAAAAAAGAGAAAAAATTAAAAGTTTTTACTTTCCTTCTAATAACAAATGGAAGACACTTGCTACATACTAAGACTTGGACAAGAGTATGTGCCATAAATATTAGGAAGATTTTGTTTAAATTTTAAATTAACTACTTTATGTTAGAATATTTAATTATTTAGTAAGAGTTCATACATTGCCATAACTAACATATCATCTTTAAAAAAAATATACATTTCAAAATTATTTTATTTATAAAATTTAAGAAATATTTTAAAATGAAATTGTGATAAGTGTTTGAAAATGATAAAAAAAATTCAAAAAGAAAAATTATGAAATATAAAATTTAGTATTTGGTATTTAAAAATAATGTGAAAAGTAAAAAAGGAGAATTTTTAGATAAACATTATCTACTAAATCAAAATTAGATATTACTAATAATATATTGATAAGTATTTTATTTCTATATAAACAAAATCATTTACTTATATATAAATTATTTAATTGGATGAAAGAAAAGATATTTTGAATTAGAAGAAAATTAAAAAAAAATTCAAAAGTTTTTGGGAATAAAAAAAAAGAAAGAGAAATTAAATGAAAATTAAAAGCTCTCACTCTCCTTGTGATAATGAATGAAAGGCATTCACTATATAATGAGATTTTGATAAGAAAAAGTGTCACGACTTTTATAATATAAAAAAGATTTTGTTTAAAATTTTAAATTAATTACTTTTTTATTAGAAGATTTAATTATTTAATTAATAAAAATTTATGCATTATCATAATTAATATATTATCTTAAAAAATATATATTTCAGAAATATTTCTATGAAATTTAAGATATATTTTAAATTAAAATTATGATATGTACTCAAAAGTGATAAAAATTTAAAAAATAAAAATTATAAAATATCAAATTTAGTATTTAATATTTAAAAATAATATAAAAATTTAAAAAGTAAAAATTTTTAGATAGAGATTATCTATCAAATTAAAATCAGATATTACTAATTATTTGTTTATAAGAATTTTATTTATACATAAATATAATTGTTTACTATATATAAAATATTTAATATGGATAAAAGTGATGATATTTTAAATTAAAAAATTTCAAAAATTTCAAAAATTTTATCCATGACTTGAGTTGGAATAAAAAAGAAATAAAAAAATTAAAAATTCTTACTTTTCCTTTGATGACGAATGAAAGATACTCGCTATATAGTGAGATTTAACTGAGAGTAAATGCTATAATGTTTATAATATTAAAAAGATTTTATTTAAAAATTTAAATTAATTACGTTATACTAGAAGATTTAATTATTTAATAAGAGTTAATGTATTATCATAATTAAATATTTGATATTTCAAAATAATTTCAAAAAGGGAAAAATTTTTTAAAAAAGAAATTATAAAATATGAAATTTAGTATTTGATATTTTAAAATAATTTAAAAATAAAAAATAAAATTTTTTAAATAGATATTATCTATTAAATTAAATTAGATATTATTAATCATGTGTTAATAAATATTTTTTTTTTATATAAATATAATTATTTGCTTATATATCAGTTATTTAATTGGATGAAAAAAAATATATTTTGTATTAGAAGAATATTGAAAAAATTCAAAACTTTTATCATCAGCTTGAATTGGAATGAAAAAGAAAGAGAAATAATAAGAAAATTAAAAGTTCTAATCCTTCTTAGTGGTGAGTGAAAGACACTCTTTACATAACAAAATTTTAGTGAGAATAAGTGCTACGACTTTTATAATATAAAGAAAATTTTGTTTCAAAATTTACATTAATTATTTTATGCCAAAAGATTTAATTACTTAATTAATAAAAGTTTATGTATTATTATAATTAATATATTATCTTAAAAAAAGATACATTTTAGAAATATTTTTTTATGAAGTTTATGATATATTTTAAATTAAAATTATGATAAGTACTCAAAAATGGTAAAAATTTTAAAAAGAAAAATTATGAAATATCAAATTTAATATTTAATATTTAAAGATTAAAATTTTTTAAATAGACATTATTTATCAAATTAAAATAATATATTACTAATTATGTGTTAATAAGTATTTTATTTTTATATAAATATAATTATTTAGTTATATATAAATTATTTAATACAAATAAAAGAGAAGATATTTTGAATTAGAAGAAAATTAAAAAAATTTAAAAATTTTATCCACGACTTAAATTAAAATAAAAAAGAGAATAAAGAAAATAAAAATAAAAAATTTTCACTTTCTTGTAATGACGAGTGAATGACACTTACTTGGTAATGTGATTTTGCTAAGAGTGGATAACATAATTTTTATAATTTTTGACAATTTAGAAAAATAGGTAAAATACGCAGCAAACTAAGGGGATGAGAGGTTAAAATTTTACGTTAATCCAAATGTTATTGTATTTTGTAATGCGAAATTCTTAAGTAAAAATTATAATTATAATATTATTATATGATGACCTTTTCATATATTTTTTAATTTAATTTTGAACTCAAATTCATAAATTTATTTAAAATTTTACATATTTAATTTATTGTAACTCATTTAGAGAATGTGGACGTGAGTTATAAATAATGTGAAAAAGTAATATTACATGCCAACATTCAATGCCATAGTAATATTTGTTAAAAAAATTCATTAAAAAGTTACTCAATTAAACAAAACAAATAAATTAGCAACATAATTAATTTCAAGGTTCGCACAATTTAAAACTAAAAATTTTATAAGGTGGTGTCTGCAAATCAATAGAATCGATTTAGAACCAATAAATCTAAGAGTAATTTTGTGGAGAATTTGATATTTTTTTAAAAGGTTGAATATTTTTATCATTATATTTTTAAAAAAATTTCAAAACAAATAAGTAAAATAAAAATATAATTTTTAATATGAAAAATAATTTAATAATGAAAATATTCCACTTGGAGCTTTCTATAAAATTACCCTAAATCTAAACCAGTTTCATAAAACTGAATGAATGTGATTTACTAACTTTTTTAAATTTAAAATTCATTAAGCACATAAAGTTAAAAAAAAAAAAGTTTAGTTAGCTAGTTTTTTAAGTTTGCAAACATCATGTGTATCTAAAATAGAAAAATATTTTTAATTCTATGGTATTATTATATTTTGATAATTTAATTATTTTGATATTATGATTAAATAAATTTTAAAATTAAAGAAGTATCTTTTTGATTTGACACAAAATGACATATAATAGTATTAAGAATCTCATATTACAACAGGGATAGAAATATTTTCCTGAAGTCCAAAAGAATAAAATTCAACCATCCACATTTTCTTTATATATATATATATATATATATATATTTATTTTGCCTTACAAGATTATAATTATAAATATATCATAATGTAATAAACTAATAATTATTACATATTTATTAGTAATACACATTTCGATTACTAATAACTTATGTATAATGTGAAATGGAATTTGGGACATTTCTCAGCTATCAAAAATTGAATAATGCTTCACAGACAGCCGAGTTTTACAACACAACATATACGATACCGAAGGAAATTATAACATAAGTGAATGCAATTGTATATGTGGATTGTAGAGAGCATTATGATTAAAACAGATATTCTTGACTGGTGCAGTTCGTTTGACTCTCTTTTAGAAAAGCTATCTATAATTAATTAAATTTATAAATGCATGCATTAAAAAAGGGTCTCACTTTTGAAATAACTATAAGCTTTAGAAAAGCTAGGAGACATGGCATGCACACCATCTCACTTTTGTTTTGGATAAATCTTGCGCTTTAGAGGCAAAACTTCCCACACCAGTAAAATGTTTTTGAAAGAAATTCATATAACTTAACATGTTTCCATAAAAGAAGCTAGAGGATATATATTGAGGGATTAAGAAAATAAAAGAATGTTATTAGTAATTGAGAAATCAATTAAATGTTAGTCAATTTCTGAATTAGAAAAAAGAATTTAATTAAAATTAATAATCATTTGATGCTTCATTTTTCTTGTTACTTCAATTGAAAATCCTAGTCACACAATTGAAACTTAAGGAAGCCATTGACATTGAAACATTGTTTCAAGAAAAAGGGGCAAAGTCCATTAATCTCCTTCAAATTTGTGAGGAATATATCAGAAATACCATAACTTTATGAGGTTAGAACAGAACATTTCTTCCCAAAAAAATGCACCGGTGAGCCTCGGAAGTAGATACACATGTTGGCATCTCCATTGAAGCATCAGGTTGGTTGCGATAGCACAATCCGCGCGTACAGGTGTTACCGAAGTCTGCACCATATTACAAAATGTTATATGCATTTTTATCATGCAATTAATACTATAAAATTAACTTAAATTATATAATTTTTAGTGCTTGTCCATTTCAAAAATTCAAATTTGACCCTAGAAGGCTTAATAATAATTTTATTATAGTTTTAATACAGTACATGCATGTCCACATTAATTTTCCTTGTACTTAATTTAACTTTTAACTAGAACATGGATAATGAAATTTGAACTCTTGACTTTTTGGTAAAAGTTCTAAAATGTCTAATTCTAAAAATTTTGACTCTGAATCTTAGAAATTATGTTAAAATACTCTGATGGTATTTATAAGTTTATTTAATTTTAATTGTCATTTTAGTTCCAAAGTTTTAAATTAAGCATTTTTCTAATAATATACATCTTGTCACTTCGGTCTTTAGTTCTGCTAGAAATATGTACACTTACATAACACTTCTATTGATATAGTGTAATACTTGCTGATATGATACTTTCATGTTATTTTTATTTCTATTTAGGTGATAAATAAAAAAATATTAGTGTATTTTATAAAATTATTTTATTTGTAGAAGAAAAAAAATAACTTACTTGTCTCTCACTTTAATACTCGGCAAACTCAAATCTATCAATAAAGTGTTATTTATATGAGCACTTACTAATAAAAATGTGACAAGATATATTCTATTAAAAATGAAATATAACTAAAATCCAATTCAAAAATCTTAAGCAATAAATATTTAATTAAAAATTAAGTTAAATTAAATTATAGATAGTATCATATTAATTTAGACAAATAATTCTAAAATAATAACTAGAGGACAAAGTACACTTATTTCCTTTGAAATTTATTATAATTACATTAGCACTCAGAAATATATATTGATCTTTCTTTTTTATATACATTCAGTTTCTTTTTTTTTCTTATTTTAAATATGCACTCACCTCTCTTGCTTTAGAAAAATAATGGAATAAATATGTATTTCTAAAAATAGAAATGATATGAATGTAATTATATTGAACAAAAGAGAATGTGAGAGTAATTTATCCTATCATTAATTCATTTTCTGTTAGTTTCGTCTCACTTGGTGATAAAATATATAATTAAGATTCAAAATAAAACACTCACCAACCACCATGTCTATTAACCAATTTACATCTAATTATGCTTAAGGATTACGTGTTGGGCATTGGCCATGTAAGAAACTCTCAGAGATTAGATTGCGTCAACTTATGTTGAAACTAAATACAAAGGGATTATTTGGTTGATATAAAAAGTGAGTTCTTGTAGAAAGTTAAACTTTTTAAAAAATAAATTTTTTTGTAAACTTCATAAGAAATGCTCAAAATTATTTGATTAATCTTGGGAATTAAAAGATTTCACAGGAAGTTTTTCTTGTCAATTAGTATTCAACTAAATAATACACACATATATTATTTTTAATATAATTTTTTGTCAACTAAATGACCTTAATGTCGAAGTGATGCTAAACACAACAAACTTTTGGCTCCACACCCTTATGCGTGGCATGTAACTTTCTAAATGTGTACTATTTAATTTAGACTTAAATGTAATTTTAATTCTTCTAAATTATAGATTGGGTGCTTTTAGTCCCCTTAATTTGAAATACTTAATTTTGATTTACTTAATATTTTAATTGGTTTAATTTTAGTCATTTCATTAAATTCTATTCAATTATTGATGAAAAAATTGATATCAAGTTAGGAGGAGTTATTCTATTACATTTCACATACTTTTTATACTCTGATTTACATATATATGATAGCTAATTATGAAATATAATCTTTTTACACATATAATAAAATGAATTTAAGGAAAGAAGAGAACAATAGTCAATATGTATACATTAATTACGGTAGAAAGGTGTATCAGAGTGGGTGAAATACTTCACTTAACTCAATTGAAATATTTGGAAGAACAAAATCAAGTATTTTAAATTAAAAGGACCAAAATAGCATAATTTATATTTTAAAAGGACAAAAATTATATTTAAACCTATTAGAGAAATACACAAAAATTAATCAAAATACACAATAAAATATTAAAAAGAAAATACAAGAAAAGAAATTAAAATCAATGAGAATGAGTTGAGGCATGTTGTTGCTTTTTTTAAGACAATTTCGCGTCATCATGAGAGATTGTTCGATTAATTCCTCAATCGATATAGATAGTCTTGACATACTCGTTTAAGTCAAGCTATCATTAGTTTTGTTTCATGAATTCCTGCACAGAATGGGAGATAGAGTCATTTTTCCTAACACCTTTTCCTACCCAACAGTGTAATGTGTTTGCAAAAAGTTAGTTTGAAAGAATAGCTTAAGAGTTGTATCAAAAAAATGAAAATGTGAGAGGTTTAGATAAGCATGTAAATAACTTAAACCTTCAGCCATACTATGGCTTACGTTTCATATGTTTAACACCAAAGAAAATGCTTAGTGTTGGAAAGAATGAAGGGCAAAATACAAATAATCCCCTAAGCTAACGCCTAATATCACATAACTTTTTAAAGTTTCAAATCCTACAAATAATCTCCTAGAGTTTTCATAAAATTGAAAAAAATTAATTTCCAATTTAGAGAAACAAAAAAAAAAATAGATGAGTCATCTGTCTAACTAGTTTCTAGTATAGTAAACTCAAAATAGTAAAGGAAAAAATTAAAAAAAAAATGCATATCTCATCTACCTAAAATATTTGCCTTCAGTCATGTCGTAAATGCATCAAAGAGTCAATCCCCATATTATTTTAGTTTAGAAGAAAATTCACCTATAAATTAGGTGAAATTCACGTAAAAAATAGTTAGAAAAAGTCATTGATGAATTAAATATGCATTTTTCTATTTTTTAAATGAGATTTTAATATTTTCAATTTTTCAAAAACTTTAGAAGAATTATTTGTAGAATTTAAAACTTTAGGACGGTTATATGATGCCAACCTTCATTACAATTTAGCAACTCAGTAATGGGACCATAGACTCTAGAAATTTTATACTCTGTATATCTTTCAAACTGAATTGAACCCTCTTTTGACATTCTAAGCATTAGGAGAGTGTCAAACAAGAAGCTAGAAAAAAAAATATCAACCTTATCATTTAAGTCAAGTTTATATAGAAACATAATTTTATATGGAAAATTTTATTAAGACAGGAGAAGTAAAAAGGAGGACATGAAATCCTCCTAAAAATAAAAAAAGAAAGAAAGAAAGAAACAAGGAAAAAAATTAAAAGAAGAGTGAGGGAATACTTACACCAAGAGTTGTAAGATCAAGGCTCTTTTTAACTTTCTCAACTTCTAGTCTCATTTTATGAATTTGAGTTGTAAGTTCATTCTCTTTGTTCCACTTGGACCTACAACATTACACTTCAAACCATAAGCAATATGTTTTGAACTAAGAAAAGATGGAAGTGAAAAGGTTTAGACTTCCACTCATCATGTAGCTTATCACTTTAAACTTTATGATGATTAATCCTTCATGTGACCTAGCAATAAGGGATTCTAAAGTAGTGATTTCTACTATATGACTTTCAATGTAATTATCACAATCATGTAGTTCACCATTAAGTTGCTGAATTTCTTCCAGAAGTTTTTGCTCCTAAGGACAAAAGAATAATTTAAAAGAGAGAGAGAGAGAGAGAGAGATAGGAAGCATGGGTATCTGTTATCAAAAAGATGTATCAAGAACAAAAAATTATTTTAGTTAAAATTACTCATCCAAATTTAGAAATTAAATAGGTTTGTAGACATCTAAGCATGAGAGATATTCTTTGTGGTAATATCATATATAGGATGCAAAATTGATTCCTTTAATAGTGAACTAATTCACATTTAGAAGTAATCAGAGGGTTTATCTTAAAACATAGTATACCAAACTTACTTCTTATGACACAAACATTAGCTATCATCTTGAAACTCATAACAGTTACCACTTATAGGGCGTTTGATACACTGATTCTTTTTTCGTGCCTAGGAATCATATTTCCTGAGAATGATGATTCTCAGGAATATTAAAAATACATTTGGTTTACCTTAAACATTCATGGGAATTTTAGACATCCCCACGTTTGGTTGTAATGCAACTTTCCCGAGAATCTTTGTATTTTTGTCAAAAATACCCCTATCTATTTTTATGCTTTGTAACTTTTAATTTTTTTATGATTAAAAGTGAGAGAGAAGATGAGAGAGAAAGTGAGAAAGAGAATAAGA
>JANHAO010013056.1:0-16046 GCA_026873985.1 Saraca asoca | reverse complement strand
TTATTTACAAAGAATCACTCTTATACTTCAATAAGTTAAGTCTAGGAACATTAAGATAACTCTATTTTCATAGAGTTATCAAAAGTCTATATAAATTGAATATTATACTTAGATATTAACCTACTCTATTCTTATTGAAAGTTGTTAAAATGAGAACAATATCTCCTTAAAAAATATACTGATTGATAATAAGCTAACCAGACTAAATAATGTGGACTGGTTATGAAACATAAAGATTATCCTTAAGCAGGAAAAGATAACCTACATCCTTGAGAAGGACCATCTTATATCTCCATCTGAAAGTTCAAGTGAGTATGTGAGTTTTGACTTTGTTGCTTACTTGAAACATTAGGAAGATGCTGAACAAGCAGTGTGTGCGATGTTGGCTTCAATATCTCCTAAGCTACAGAAGTAGTATGAAAATATGACTCCCTTTGAGATGATTCTGCATTTGTCAAATTTATATAAAGGGCATGCCCATATTGAGAGATATCAGGTATCTCATGAATTGTTCAACTACAAAATGGCTTAGGAGTCATCTATTACAACTCATGTGCTAAAGATGATCAAGCTAATAGAGAGATTGACCTAACTCGACCATGGGATTGATAATGATTATGCAATGAACATCATACTACATTCCATTCCTAAGTCATATGGGTAATTTGTTGTGAATTTCTTCATGAATAATATATAGGTCTCTCTTTTAGAGTTACTAAATTTGCTTAATATTGCTAAAATGAATTTCAAGTATCTTTTCTAGCCCAAAATGGAAAAAAGAAAAAGCCTAAAAATAAATCTAAGGCTAAGCCTATGAAACCTGAATAAAGTGCACAAAAGAAGAGTAAAGAGAGGGCTCCCAAAGGCATATGCTACCATAGTGGAGGAGAAGGTCATTAGAGGTGAAATTGTAAAGCTTATATCAAGATTATGAAGCAGGAGAAGCTTAGAAAAGCTTTTACTTTAGGTATCCTTGTGATAGAGATAAACTTGTCTTATTGTTCTGCTGATTTTTGGATATTAGATACCAGTTGTGGCTCACACATTTGTAATGATGTGAAGAGACTAAAAAATAGTAGAAAGTTACAAAAGGTAAAATGGACATACGAATTAGGAATGGAGCAAAAGTTATTGTTGTTAACATAAGAACCTACCTTTTAAATTTGTCTACGAGTTTAATTCTAGAACTAAATAATTGTTATTATGTTTATGCAATTTCTAAGAATATTATTTCCTTTTTCTTATTCAGAGTAAAAACAATTTGCTTTTATCTTTAAGAATAAGAGTTGTTCTTTTTCACTTGGTAACATATTTTATAATAGTGACAAACTTGTTAATGGATTGTAGATTCTAGAACTAAGATAAGTTTTATGTTGATATATGTTTTATGGTTTTGCAACCTCTAAAAGAATGTTTTAATATAAATATGTTTTGATATATGTATACTATATTGGATAAAGCCATATGCATAAATAAATTACAATTGGGATTCTAATTATGAGATAATTTATACATATAATTATATTTATAAATATCATTGGTTGTTGAATTATTGAAAAATAGGATATTAATAATTTATGAGTAAACTAGCATATGTCATCTCACATTTTTCTAGAAAAATGCAGTGATCTCATACATTGTAGATATACTAATATATGGATGAGACATATAGGTACATGTTAAGGAATATAAGACTGAATTTACCTACTATGAGAAATCATATGGAATGTTAACATATGTCAATGGACTTTTCATATAAAAAGTGATGTAAGTGATTCTTAAACTTGATAATGACATAGTACTTTATGTATGGAGTTATGCACTTTGATATTATTTCAGACTTGCATTCATAAAAAATAGGTACAAATAATCATTTGGTGCAATATGAAATACATAAAAGTAGTAGTTGATCAAGAAAGGACTCATCCTCCTTAGTAACAAGGAAAAATATTTAAAAGATGTTTAATATCTATACTATGTTCAAAATCATAGGCATGTGTATTGATTTATACATAAATGTACAATCAATTGTAAGATTGTATATAGTCAATCATGCATCTATTATTGGACATTCAAATTAGGGTTAACACTTGAACCATACCCTAAGTCTAATTTGAATATCAAAAGATAAAGGGATTGAATTTCACATTAATATCTTATCACAAAAAGTTTTGATTTTCACTAAACCTAGTTTGGCATTTGGGTGGTCATGATACTTTGCTAGAAACCAATCATAATTTATGAATTTATTTAAACAATGTAGGAAAATTGTGTTTGAATAAAAAGAATTTTTAATTTAATTAAGTTTATAAAAACTTGTAAATAAATTTATTGTTAACATGCCTGGAAATTTAACAAGTCACACACAAAAGAATCTCTTTGATCCAAAGTCAAAGGAAAAGTTATGATGCAATATATTTTGAATTCAAAAGTTAAATTAGTGAACATTGTAGAAATTTGAAATGATTAATTAAGTGTTCTAATATAATTAGAAATGTTAATTAATCAATGATTTAATAATTCTAATATAGATTATAATTATTAAATAATAACAAATGTCTAGTGTTGATATTTGAATGTTATTAAAACATTTATATTAATTCTGAAGGAGATTAAAAGTGAAAGAATGGTTCCTTACTTAGAAAGTTGTTTTAATTAATAAATTAAAACAATTTGAAAATTATTGCGTATGAGAGTTTATAAGTTTGGACTCATAGTTCAGGCTTACTGGATACAAAAGGAGAATGCATGAAGGTTAATGAGTTTAGACTCATTAAGAAGTATGAACTCTGTTGGCCAATAGGATAGCACACAAGCTTAGAGTATTAACCCTAGTCGTACAGCCTATACACTTAGAAAAATGGATGGCACAAGCAAGAGGAAACCCTAACTTGTGTGCCATTTTTGCTTGCCTCTTCTATTATGCTCTAATCTCTTCTATCTAAATAAGAGATATGTCAACCCTTTGAGAGCGAGATAATACACTATCCCTAGTATATGTGTTACGCACCCAAAACCTCTCTTAATGTGATCTATTTTCTGAACTTTTCTTTGCATTCATGCACCAATTATGATCAAGTGAATTGGTGATTCCTTTTAGAGCTAGCACCTTTTATGCTAAATGGTTGATTTTCCTACTCTACCTATTGTGTGAATATTGGTAGAGGCTTTGAATTAAATTGGTTTTGTGTGGATTACCATTGGTATTGGAGACTAAATCTGAAGGAGTTGCTCAAAGACAATCTAGATGACTTAATCATATAGTTAGTTAAAGAGTTCATGGAATCATTTGGAAACCAAATTCTAATTTGAAGATAGAAGATTCCTAGAAAAACTCTCACAAAGGTATAATTCAAATCCTTATTTGTAAGTTATTTAAATTGTACAATACTTTATAAATTAATTTGTAAATAATATAATCCAGATTTGGGAAAAAATTCAAAATTTCTATTGCACATACTTGATGTTTTTTATCTATTTTTCCTAACAACCATAACCTTATATGTGGTTTACCTACAAGGTATTTTAAAATTCTTTTAACAACAATCAAATATGATTCTTTTTTATTTGCTTGAAACGCTGCACATATACACACACTATACATTATGTTAGGTCTACTAGCAATAAGATAGAGTCAACTACCTATCATCCCTCTATACATAGTGATATCCAACTTTTTACCTCCCTTATCATGATCAAGCTTTGTTAAAGTACTTATGGGGGTTCCCAAAGGCTTCAAACTTTCTATATGAAATCTTTTGAGCAGCTTTTTTGTGTATTTAGTTTAGCTCACAAAAATATTGCCTCTTAATTTCTTGAATTAGAGACCAAGGAGGAAATTTAATTCTTCCATTATGGACATTTTGAATAGGGGTGTTAAACGGATCGGTCCACACAGATCAAACTTGGTCCACGCGGATGCGGGCCTAAACGGGCTTGGTCCGTTTAGGCCCGCATTTAAACGGATCAATTATTGCCTGGTCCAGTCTGTAAAAAAATACGGACCGATCAGCATGGTGTGCAGGCTTGAGGCTAATTTAACATTAAATTGGCCGGTCTATGTGGATCCGTATTGGTCCGCATAAACGCGGGCCTAAACGGACTTGGTCCGTTTAGGCCCGCATTTAAACGGACCAATTATTGCTTGGTTCAGTCCACACAAAAATACGGACCGATCCGCTAGGCCCGCGGACTTTTGGTCCATTTAGCACCCCTAATTTTGAACTCTTCTTGCATGGTTTTGACAAAATCCTTGCACATAGATTCATTAGTAGCACCAAATATATTGTCATTAACATATATTTGCACATATCATTGCCTTTATGCTTTACAAACAAAGTAGTGTCAACTTTGTCTCTTGAAAACTATTATTGCTCAAGCACTCATACCAAGCTCTAGGAGCTTATTTAAGGCCATAAAAAGCCTTTTTAAGCATATAAACATGATTAGGAAATAGGTGACTCTTAAAACTTAAAGGTTGTTAGACATACACTTTTTCCATAATCAAGCCATTCAAGAAAGTACTTTTAACATTCATTTGATAAAGCTTGAAACCTTTTATGCAAGCATATACTAATAACATTCTTATTGCTTCTAACTGAGCTATATGGATATGTTTAATCAAAATCAATACCTTCTGCTTGGTTATAGGGTTAATGCCTTTTGCAACCAACTAAGCTTTGTTTTTTACAATGACACCATTTTCATCAAATTTGTTCTAAAAAACCCATTTAGTTCCTATAATTTATACGATCATTGGGTTTCAGCACAAGTTTTTTGAATTTCATTTCTTTCAAATTAATTTAATTTATCTTGCATAGCTAAAAACTAATGTTCATCATTTAGATTCTCATCAATGCTTTTAGGTTCAATTTAAGAAAGAAAGGCTAGATGATCATAGATATTTTTAAAAGTATTATGTGTTACCTTTTGTGATATATCAGAAATCACTTGGTCAATTGGATGACTTTGTATGATCTTCCATGCTTTTTATGGATGTCAAGTCCATTGTTCAATTGTAATGTTCATGGGTGGAGGCTCGTCATCATCTTTGTCCCATTTTTCTCCTTCTTTCTCTTCATTTCTTTCTTGTTGCTAATTTGAAACTCCTTCAGGAACCCCAAGCATCTGATTGCTCATGATCATCATCAACTTTATGCATATGAGAAGTAGATCCATCAAAACAACATGAATGAATTCTTCTATTTGCAAAGTTCTCTTGTTATACACTCAAAAGCTTTGCTAGTAGAAAAATACCCAATAAATAATGCTTCATCAGTTATGGCATCATATTTTCCAAAGTTACTTTTACCATTATTAAGTATATAGCATTTGCAACTAAAAATATGAAGATATAATACACTAAGTTTTCTCCCCTTGTATAGCTCATAAGGTATTTTCTTAAGAATAAGTCTTATCAAGGTTCTATTCATAACATAGCAACTGATATTTACTGCATCCGTCCAAAAAGACTTTAGGAGAGAACTGTTAGTAAGCATAGTTCTTACCATCTCAATGCAATAACAAGTAAAATCACGATTTTCGAAAAATCCACGATAACCACTTTGGATACTTACTATTGCTATTTCTTTTTTATTTTGGATAGGCTTTGTAAGCTTTTGAAAAACTTGAAAAATATCACCTTTTCAAGTATGAAATAATGTATATGTATATCTTGAATAATCATCAATAATTATAAGTATATAATAATTTCCACCACAACTTCTAATCCTTGATGGACCATTCAAGGTAACGTGAAGTAATTGAAGTGGTCTTGATATAGAAACAAAATTTTTAGGTCTAAAAGATGTTTTTACTTATTTACCCTTTAAGCTTAGGCAAACCAGTAATCAAATCATTTTTACAAAATTTTCCAATAAGGTCCATACTTGCATGTGCAAATTTTTATGCCAAATCTAAGAATCATCATTTATACTAACCAAACACTTAGAATCAATACTGAGGTTATTATCATTGTCAATCATATAAATATTGTTATACCTTTTCCAACTAACTTAATTTGCTAATATTTCAAGTTCTTAACTATGCAACAAGTGGAGTCAAAAGTGATTTTGTTTCCCTTGTCACAAAATTGGCTAGTGCTAAGCAAATTCTGTTAGAGCCCCTTAACAAACAAAACATTTTCAATACAAAAATGTGATTTCTTAACAACTCTACCTTTATCTATTACCTTCTCTTTCACGTTATCTCCAAAAGTGACATATCCACTATCAATGGGAATGAGAAGAATTTGAAGTTGTCATCATTCATGTGCTAGGAGCATCCACTATCAAAAAATCACACATCGCATCGGGATCTCCGACACACTTACACAAAGAAAATCACTCTTTGGATGTGGGTACTCAAATAATCTTAGGTCCATAAAGGTTAGTCTCACTAGATAAAACTTTTTGTACCCAAACCAACTTCTTTCCAACACTTCCAACATAAGTTTTCCTTTTGTGAGCACAAATGTGAATCCCATGGCCTCTTTTTTCACCATAGAAACATTCCCATGGTTTTCATAATAAAGAAGTTTTTGTAAAAAAAAAGTTTTGTACAGTTGTTTATATCCAAGTTTCTCTTTGATGAAAACATACATTTTTCTTCCAAGTAATGTATCAAGTGTTTTTTTACTATTTGTAAATTTTTCAAACATCTTGTTGAAAACATCAATTTTTGACTTAAGACTTTTACAAATAATACACACTTGTGATGATAACTTAAAGTTTTCAACTTCTTTCAATAAATTATTGTTTTCTTTTTATAAATTTTCAATGTCATCTTCCAAAGAAGCAATAATTTTCTTTGCAAAACTAAAGTTCATTTTGGGCTTAAGCAAATCATCACATAACTCTTTATACAAATCATCAAAAGATTGTACAGAGTTATCATCATTTGCCTTAATATCTTCATCTCCCATAGCAATGAGGCAAAGTAACCTTTTCATCCTTCTCTTTACCATAAGTGAAATCAACATCTTCATCACCCCATATGGTAAAATGTGGTCTTTTGCTTGGTTGCTTATTTTTCTTCCTCTCATTCTCTAATTCTTTCTTGAGATACACGGGACAAACATATTTGATGTGTCCCAACTTTTACACTTGCAACAAGCAGGGTTAGATTGATTGCTTTGCTTGCCTCAATTTGCATTTCTTTGAGGGAAATAAGGCTTCCTTCTTCCACCAACTTTGTAAGCTTTTAACATCCTTTGGTATCACTTTGTGAGAAAAGCCAAATCATCTTCTATAAAGGTGTCATTAAGATCATCAAACTCTCCAATTGATCATCATTCTCTTCATAAGTTATAGCAGCTTTGAGGACAAGATTTTTGCTTTCTTTTATCATCATTATCATTAGACTTTGAATATCTCTTAAGTTTCATCTCATGCTCTTTCGAGTTACCAAACAACTCTTACAAAATAGGTATGTCCATCTTCATTGACTCCTTTATAGCCATAGTCTTCGATTATCATTCAATGATCAAAGAGCAAAGAACTTTGTGGACCAATTCAGTATTTCTAAATTTCTTACCAAAAATACTCAAATGATTAACAATTGCAATGAACCTTTGCACCATATTCTTGATTAATTCACTATCATTCATTTTTAAAAGCTCACAATGAGATATAAATGTTACTTTCAAAGACACTCTTAGAGATATTCCCTCTTACATGAGATGGGTCCCAATAAAACGTAGGTTCTACCCCATGTGAAAGGGAGTATAGTGTCTTTGGCATCACTCAATGTAAATTAACTTTGATTCACAATGCAATAGATCCTTTGCACTAAAATTCCTCTATGCTATGTTTGCAATCAATTTTTTTTTAAATTCAATTCATTTCATTTGTATATGAATTCTGAGGTTTAGAGGTAATATAAAAAATAATTATTTCAATTCATTTGTAAATAAATTCTTTTGTTTAAAACATATTGAAAAAATATATGAAATTTAATGAAAAAATAAATTTTAATGATATTATGATAAATAAAATGTTAGAATAAAGAAAAATTATTAATATAACATATGTTCAAATAAATTCTAGTGAAATCCTTGATAAATTTGATGGATTTCATAATGATACAAATGTAATTAAAATAAAAATTATAAATGAAATGAAATGAATTCTTCTTTTAACTTAAATTCAAATATCATTTAAAAAGAAACTCATTTGAAAATGAAATCAAATCTTTGTTTTTATACCTTCTAAACAAGGGTTTATTGTAGTTGTAAATAATTTTCTCGTTTTTTGAACCCTATTTTTCACCCTTTTCTTTTTCTTTGAGCTCAATTCTTGACTTTCTTGTCTTTGAGTAGTTTCTTTGGGACCTTCCTTTATCGCATGCCTATTTGGGCGGCTGCAATATCTTCAACATATCACTTCTTTATTTGATTAAGCTGTTTGGCATCATTCTGTGTCTCAGCTTCCACACTAAATAATCTTTTTTCTGGTTCAATTTCAATGCCTATTTGATATATGCTCTTATTTTCATTCCAACCTTTATTTTTATGCATTCAGTGGCATGACGATAGAAAATGAAAGATCACTAGTAATTTCTGCATATGCAAATTTAGAGATATATTGATGTCATCAAAAAATTATATAATTTGGTAATGTTAATTATATACGAAAACGAAACCACAAATCTTTTAATACAACCACTTTAAGATCCTCCATTTGTTTTTCTCCTGTCCTCTAACTATCCTTTTGTTTTTTTTTTTTCTTTAATCTAATTGAATGCTGCCATTTTATATAATTTCCTCATTTTTATCACCCAAATTTTTTTTAATTCAATTACACTCATCACTTATAATCAATTCATACTCAAGTATAAATTTAAATCAATCTTACATATTAATACGAGATTTATTGTTATGTTTGAATGTGAATTGATTGTAAATATTAGTTATACAATTTTTTTCTCCTTTTTTCTGAAATAGATGATAGTTTCACTCCACAAGTTTTGTGAACTAAAATGCATTACACCATGTATTCTTTTTTTGAAATTCCTTTATTCTTGTATTAAAAAAAAATCCTTCACTCTAATTGCTACTTGTAAATACTCCTCTTTTTTACTCTATTTTCCACCATTTTCACGATGAGCCCAATTATTCATTTTCTTTCCTTAAATTGTTTCTTCTGACATTCCTCTGTTGCCCATTTGGACGGCTGCTGTCTTCAATATATAACTTGTTTGTTTGATCACTTCACAGATGCTCTTTCGCATCATTCTCTTTCCCAGCTGCCCAATTAAACATAATCTTTTTATCATCCAAATGCCTATTTCATATAAGCTCTTATAATTTTATTTTTAGTACCATAAAAATGTTGTTTTTGTAATATGAGTGACAAATTATTTAATAAATACTATATTTTAATTTTAAATTTAGAATATTGAAAGATAAAGAATTTCAAAATAACATGACATGTTATTGGATTATTAAAGTTTTTCTTTTTTACATAATTGTGGAAATTAAACTAAGAATGTTTAAGAATTTCTCCAAATTGAGAGAATCCAAAAAAAAAAATGTATGTTCTAAAACAGATTACGTAAGCAAAAAAAAAAAGAAGTGCACTTATTTAATGATGCGATGAGAGGAAGATTCTTGAATGCCTATAATGGCCATGTATAGCATAATTAATTGGCGTAGCTTTATAACTATATCACTAATGACATGCATCCAGACTCCAAGTACAAATCAATATAATAACTCCTTTTTTTTTTTACAAAATTAATGTCCCTAAAATTGTAAGATACTGATGTAATGATTCTTAAATTATAAATTAATCATCAATAATTTTTAAATAATATTACATTCATACAATTTCGTTTTTCTAAAATATTGTTCAAAAATAAAATTATATATCTAAAGAATAAAATTATATATATATAAAATATTATTCAGAAATTATTATAATTATTTTTATAATTCATAGATCATTTTATTAGTGTCTTATAATTTTATGGATGATATTATTAATTTTGTATTTTTTTTATTATTATTCTTCTAAATATGGTCTCCATGCAATATGAACTGTTAGCCATTCCACAAACTAAAATAGAAAAATAGCTCTCGTACTAAAATGCCTTGAGAATATTGTAGGATAAATAACTAACACTAATATTATGATAATTTCCTAAGAAATTTAGGTCCATTTATATATGAAACAATCGAAAACCCTAATCCATTTTAGGGACCAAACGCAAGTTGTTCACAATGCATCATAAAAATGTTTCTAGTAAACACTACGTTTATTTTTGTGATATTTAATTTTTTTAAATTTCATCCTTATAAAATATTTTTTTTCTCAACTTCATCTCCCCCTATTTAATTTTATTCAATTTCATTTCTTTGTTAATGTGTATGTCAATTGATAATAAAAAACAAGATATAGTTACTTCCTTTTCTTCATTGATTTTGTTTTCTTTATCCTAAGAAAGGTTCATCTATGTATGAAACTTCCCACGCACAAATTAAAAATAGGTCATTCACGGTTCACTTATCGAATTTATGAAAAAAAAAATTTCAACAAATAATTTTTGTATTTACAAAAACCTTTTCTTTTTTTTTGGGGGGGGGGGGTGTTTTGGTTTTGGAAGCAAAGGTAAGACGCATTGAAATTCAGAGATGGGTTTGAAGCATGATCACAATAATAAAGCACATGCTGCGTTGAGAAAGAGACAAATGAAGGAATTGAAGATAAACAATAAAAGAGGAGTTGCTATCAGGGAGCACACTGTTCCGGTGGATGAGATGTGGCAGAAACTCGCCGCATTGTCACTGTGCCTGAGACTGTCCCAATTGGCTTTGGCCCCTCTTTGCCATCATCAAGCACCAACCCCCACTGTCTTTCGCCACTTCTCGTATCATCTGGCCACCGGTGGATCCCACCCTCCATTGCTCACTCCTAATGCTGCCAAGTGGATCCCACTTTCTTCCCATAAAAAGGTGAACACTATTTGCATTTGTGCAATAATACAATGATGAAAATGATTTTAAATTGTGATTCAGAAATATTTTTATATAAATTTTATAATTGTAATTTTTTATAATTTTATTTTATAATAATTATATCATTTTATATTTATTTATAATTTTATAAATCATAATATAATTGTAATAATAATTATAATTTAAATCTAGAATCTTAATAAATAATATGTCAGCAAAAATAATATGTATAGGATTACATAAATCATATATTTAAGTACAATCTTACATGGTAAGAGTGCTGAGCATTGACAAAATAAAAAAAATTAAATAAGAATCAAACTATTAAACATTGTCAATTTTCAATAGACAATATGACACTAGATCATAAGTTATGCTTTTAAAATTTTATTTTATTGTAGCACGTTAATTTAATATTGTAGTGCTATTGGAGCCGTGGCTTAGTGATAATAATGTGCCTCTGATCAAAATGTGGCATACAGGATGGGGTTTGAGTTCCGTAAGTCTCTCCCCTAATTGGAATAAAAAAAATTAAGTGTTGTATGTGTATTTACGTGTGTTATATTTATACACTAAATAAGTATAAACACTATTTTAACATATTTCTATTCCTTGTGAGTCCGGAATTAATTATGCTGAAAAACATTTTAAAATAAAATCATAAATGCACCACTTTATACAAGAAAATGCACTTTTTAAAGCTGACGGAGTTTAGTGGAGACGGGTGGCTATGATCCCAAAAATATCATATAATTATGATGCGAATTTTTTTTTCTCATAAATTATTTGGCCTTTTCAAATTTTTGTGATGAGACTATAAAAATGATTAATTTACTAAATTCGCACACAGGTATTCAGGATATAAAGAAAGACAAAATCTCCAAAGAAGATTAGGTGCTACTTGAATCAAAAACTCTCAGACACCTCCTAAATATTTACATAAGAAATTTAATCTCTTAAAATTTTAGATCATGATTTGTGTTATTAAAGAAGTTTAATATTATGTCATGCATGTATTTACGTAGTTATGCATGTATGTATGCCGTTTTTTCTGGACACTAAACAAGTATAAATACCATTATTTTATATGAAAAAAAAAAGAATATTCAAGAAAAGATTCATGGGCGTAGTGCTTGTGTCACGTACGTAAGAAAAAGCTTGAAATTCCTTTGCTTTGGATAGAGCCTAAGAGGTCTGTGTATGCCCCCACCACCACCACCAAATTGGCTATAAATATGACGGAGGAATGGCGTTTTTTTAAACGTAGGAGACACAAAACAATTTCAAGTGTTGTTCTTCCTCTGTGAACTCCTCTCTCCAAGAAAACCACCTTCAAATCGAAAAGATGGAAGCAAGAAATGGGTGTTGTGAGAGTTATTTTGAAAGGTGTAAGCCTTACATAGCCATGATTTCTCTCCAATTTGGGTACGCTGGAATGAACATAATCACAAAGGTTTCTCTCAACCGTGGGATGAGCCACTATGTTCTTGTCGTTTACAGACATGCCTTTGCCACAGCCGCTATTGCTCCCTTTGCTCTCGTTCTTGAAAGGTATGAATAATCATTATCGTTTATTTGCGATCCGCAGCTGTTGCGCTAAATTCTGCAACTATAATTTTTCACATTTTTTCTCTCCAACTTTGCTAATTGCAACAAAATAACCGCACTTTAGAATCATGTTATTATCCTTTGTTGTGGAGGGTTTTTAATTTGCCTGATTTTTCTGCTGAATCTGATTGATCTCTGTTTTGACAGGAAAGTGAGGCCCAAGATTACATTTCTCATGTTCATGCAAATTTTCATTTTGGGTCTTCTTGGGTTAGTTTTTTTCTTTATTATTTCAAGCTCTTTAACTTCATTTTGTTTGGGTTCAATACACTTGCCGGGAAAATTTAGAAAATTTTCTCATCCTCTGCACTGCTATTCTGTTATGTTAGGCCTGTGATTGATCAGAACTTGTACTATGCTGGGTTGAAATTCACTTCACCTACCTATTCATGTGCTCTAAGCAACATGCTCCCAGCAATGACATTTGTGATGGCAGTTCTTTTGAGGTATACATATACAATCTATATTCATATATATTGCATCAGTCTTGCTCTGTTTCTCTGTTAGTAAAACCAGAGGTAGAGTAAAAAATTTCTTCCTCCATGAAGTGGGGGAAAGATTAAAAAAAAAAATAAAAGAAAAAAAGATAGAAAACATGTAGGTCCCTTGTCAGAAAAGAAAAAAAAACGTTGGTTCTTTTGTTATCATTTTCTATCTCCCATTTTATGAAATAGGAAATTTTTTTTATTTATGAATACATTAAAATGCTTCGAAAAATAAAGATACAAATAAATAGAATTTATAATCAAACGAAAATGAAACCTATCAAATGATTGTGTCTTCTATCTCTAGTTTTTAAGTAAAAAGCAAGTAATTAAGATAGAATGTTTAGTATTAGTATAGTTATCTAAAAATTTTAATAATTTTTTGAAAATATTCCAACAAACTCATGTATAACCTTCAAAATTAAAATTTTTTTATAGATGTCCTTAATAATTTATAATTTATTTCTTTGAAGATTTGCGTTTAATTGTATTGCTCAATCTCATATGGTAACTATTAGTTTGATGCTTGAATTAACGTGATCTTGCTCTTGGCTATTGATTTATAATTAGGATGGAGAAGTTGGAGATAAGAACAGTAAGATGCCAAGCAAAGGTGATTGGAACAATAGTGACAGTGGTTGGAGCCATGTTAATGACATTGTACAAAGGGCAAGTCATCAACTTCTTCTGGTCTCACTATATGCATCATCCAAGAAACTATACTCCTGCCCTCACCACTGATTCCGGGGACAAAGATTGGGTCAAGGGTTCAATTTTGCTGATAATTGCCACACTTGCTTGGGCTTCTTTCTTCATTCTTCAAGCTGTGACTTTAAGGAAATACCCAGCTCAGCTTTCTCTCACTGCACTTGTTTGCTCTTTGGGTACTCTGCAATCAATTGCAGTCACCTTTGTCATGGAACACAAGGCCTCTGCTTGGGCCATTGGCTGGGACATGAACCTCCTTGCTGCTGCCTATGCTGTAAGTGCTCACGCATTCTACTAACAGATCACAGAACTGTTATCTTCGTTTATTTGTTTGCGATGAAAATCTAAAGATGGATCAACTTTGGTGAACAGGGTATAGTATCATCAGGCATTGCATACTATGTACAAGGGATTGTGATGCAGAAAAGAGGGCCTGTCTTTGTCACTGCTTTCAGCCCTTTGATGATGATAATTGTTGCCGTTATGGGTTCTTTCATCCTTGCTGAAAAAATCTACCTTGGAGGGTAACTCCTTAACTTCATCATTTAATTCATCACAAACTAAGCTTTCATGCGGCTTCGTCTCACTTCTTTTTTTTTCTGTCACACTCACTGAGTTTTCTGTCACTGTCCCGAGAAAATTTATTTTGTTCTCTTTCTTATCATGTATACTAACCCAGTAGCTTTTATGAAGCATCACTTTCAAAAAAAAATAAAAAATTATAACAAATATGCATGCGAAGCAATTATTGAAGGTCATTTATCATTATCATAACAATAATTCATTTATATTTATTTATTTGTGATTTCAGAGTAACTGGTGCAATATTAATTGTTGTGGGTCTATACTCGGTTCTGTGGGGAAAGTACAAGGAGTACAAAGAGAAAGAAGCAGAGATAAATATCGAAGAAATTGAAGGAAATGATGTTGAGATGCAAAAGGATTCAAGCACTTCAACACCAGTTGTGACTGTTGGTGCTCCAAAAGCTTAAGCTTTGTGGAGATTAGATATTGACAAAATAATATTGTAATGAATGGTTATAGAGGAAGAAAATTTGAGGGGCTTTTTTTTTTTTTTTTTTTTGTATTTTCAGCCTCACTATATATTTATCCTTTTAATTGTCTTTCCATAATCTTATTTTTGAGGTTGGATTGCGAAAATAGTGGAGACCCACTTGTCCATGATGTAACTTCACATGTTGCAAACTTTGATGAAAGAAAATTGAAGAAAAAGACATTGCAAATCACTACTCTATCTTAATTTTTCCTCAATTTTTTTCCATAGGATTATGATCAACTTAATTTTATTATATATAAATTATTTTTAAAAGAAATAAATAATAAATTTATGCCAGCTGCAATTTTTATGCAATTTTCGTAAAAAAAAAAAAATAGTCTTCGTCTTTTAACAAAATTACATTAGAGAACAGAAGAACCAAAATCCCTCTCATAGTCCTAGGTGATAAAAAAAGAAAAGAAATAAAAAAATCTGTTTAAAGGATTCTTATTTCATGCAAAATAGTATAATTATATTTGTATCACTAAGATATAAAATAATTATGTGTTTCATACTTTTATATATTTATGATATTTCATTCTATTTATTAAAAAAAACATAATGTTTCGTTTATTGTTAATAGAAATATAATTACATTGTGGATAAATATATATATATATATATGAGATTCGTAGAATATTGCAATTTGCATAGAATAAATTGATGACATCTGATTGAAAATTCTTGCATCAAGTTAATTGGTTGAAATAAATTTTGTCAAAGGCTGCTAGTACAGTTCTTATGAAGATGAAGGATCGAATCATTGATGAAACTTTATCAATTTCAGCATCAAATGCTTCTTGGTTATCCTCTCAATTGATTAGTTATTACTTTAAATAATTAATCTTTTTGGTTATATTTCATTTAGAGGAATATTTGTTCCATAACTAAAACAATGAAAAAGAAATGTAACGGCACTAATAAATCCATATATAAATCTTTATAATATTACATGTCAAGCCTAGCATTAAAGTTGTAATTTAGTGTACGTACGAGAAATTTTTAATTACATTAAATATATTTAATTGTATGTATTAAATCAATAAAAGATTTTTTTTGTTATATGTGAATATATTATCTCTCATCTAATTATATTAATACATGCAATTAAATATATTTAATAAAATTAAAAATCTTTCCAATGTACATGCACTACAAAAAAAAGGCAGAGTTAGCGGCGGGTAAAATAAAACATAGCGGCGGTTAAAACCGCCGCTGAGTAAATTAGCGGCGG
>JANHAO010013055.1:0-16046 GCA_026873985.1 Saraca asoca | reverse complement strand
ATAATAACATTTATTATGCATGATGCAATTAATTTTAATTAATTAGGCATCAATTTGTTATTGCTTTAAATATTTTAAATTAATTGTTGATTATTTTGGCTTAAATTTAATCATATTAAATTTAATTTAGCATAAAATATTTTCAGAAACATTTTCTAAAATTTATTTGGGTTAATAATATATTAATATATCAAATATATTAAAATTAACCCTTTTTCCTTCCTTTTTTTTATCTATGTGCAGGACACGCTCGGTATTTTCAAGAAAGAACAGGGGCAAAATTGGAACTACCGAGGATCCAACCCATTTCGGCACCCGAATTGCCTTGCACCCGGTACAGCCATCGAATTCTAGAAAATTTTCAGATTCCGGCAAGTTCATAACTTCCAGCAGAACAATTTCCAGATTCCGATGAGAACATAATTTCTGGTGAAACTTTTCCAGATTCCAACGAAACTCCCGCAAGTTCTTAACTTCCGGGAAACAAAATTTTACGCCATTTTGGTTTCTAAACCTTTCAGAAACTCATTTCGCACCATTTAATCAACAAATACAACAACAATACATAAAAACCCTAAATCACTTAATGCAACTTTTGCAACAATTCATCCAATACACAACATATACAATTCGACTAGCACATAAACACTCTAAAAAACCAACGAAAGGCTCTGATACCACTATTGGTTTGCCTAGTCACAAAATCAAAAATTTTACGAAATTTACGAAAAAACAAGCCGAGCAAACTACCCGAATCCCATTGGTTTTTGGTGTTTCACAATACAAATTTACAGATTGAAGGCTTAACCAACCTTTTGGCCAAGCTTGCTGTAGATTTATAGTCCAAATGTCCCGCTTCCACTGGTTTGCTCATACCGAAAAAATGCTTGCGATGGCCTTAAATTTTGAGCTCTAGATCCTAACCCAAGTACTAGCTCGGAGAAGAATCAAAGTTCTGACTTCAAAAGCCGAAATCAAACCATGGATGGAAACCCTAGTAGAGTCGGATATGTCTCAATTTTTCCCTTTTTCCTCCTTGCGTTAAAATGTAGCTATTGCTGGGAAAATGGGTAAACCAAATGACATGTTGTTTGGCCAACAATTAGAAGCCAAAATGACGCCCCACTGAAAAACTATTTTTCAGTCCTTATAATTTCAGCAAATTACAGTTTAGTTCCTGGATATCTAATATATCCAAATTATGGTCATAACTCATTTTTCGTTCTGTGTGTGACCCGGTAGGCCCATAAAATATTGATAAAAGTCTAAAATGCCCTTCAAACCATTTAAAGGCATAAAATTAATTTTAATTAATAATTAATTTCTCTAAATTAATTACTTGTAAACTTTAAGCTATAAGCGGACTCTAGCAAGCTATTATAGCTACCCAAATTTCGACGAGAATCATCAATGGTGACAAGCCTATCTATAAATGATCTCAATGCATGACTGAATCCTTTCATTATCATATCCAAATTAGTCAAAGGTATGGATAAACTTCAACCTTTATAACTAATTATGGTTTTTCAACTTTGTGAATTATTTGACTCAAGTGAATCTGAGCACTCAAATCCAATCTGAGTCTCGATTCAATCTTGTGCAAGGATTTAATTAGTCAAACTAATTCATTGAGTGGCCTTGGATATCACTCTAAAGAGTGGTAATGAATCATTTCTTGATTAGGCAATATCTAATTACATATTCAAAAATACCTAACTCAAGTCTATATTGTTCCTCATTAATAGAGTCACTTTTAACTTAGTTAAAGTATAACCTTCCATACCAAAAACATCCCTCAATCTCAAGTTGAAGGATTAGTCATACGATCACCACTAGAGATTAACTATTAACGCAGCTCCACATAGTATCTCCAATTGGGTCTG
The DNA here is from genome assembly GCA_026873985.1 of Saraca asoca. Taxonomy (NCBI): domain Eukaryota; kingdom Viridiplantae; phylum Streptophyta; class Magnoliopsida; order Fabales; family Fabaceae; genus Saraca; species Saraca asoca. The sequence continues at coordinate 14,163 of JANHAO010013055.1, read as the reverse complement.
ACAAGATCACGATTATCAGTTATGTTTATCCAAACTAACTGAGTCGTGTCTATGTGTGTATTCATATGTAACTCTTTTACATCTCAGCTTGTGAGGTCAACTGTTCATTAAATGAGAAATTACCACATCATCTAGTCTCCACAGATCTAATAATGCATAATTATTAGATCTTGACTAGTATCATTTTGGTGCAGAAGTTTTAAATGATTAATAATCAATCTCACAATCCTATAATCTTTTATAGGATTGATTAAATGAACTTCTCACCATGAACATCATCTTAATATACAATAAACAAGAAATGCAATGTAAGATGAATAAATAACCTTATATAATATCACATAAATATAGAAAATACAGTCATAGATACAATAGAGCTCAATCCCAATTGACTCTAGGGCATCTATCTTAGACTAATAGAGAAATATGATAGCAAAGTTTTAAAATGAAAACCCAAACCGATGACATGATAGTATGATCTACAAAAATAGAGTTGCATGTGGTTTTCTTACTTGTTCGATACTAGTATGATTATTATGCATCTTGCTTATGAGTTTAAGTAATGAAAACTTGTGATATGTGTTCTTACATGCTTCAACCATCCTAGTAAAATGGGGAATAAATAAGAACAAAAAATTAAAATCAAAGGCCTAAGTGAATATTATGATAATATGATATGTGTGTGAAAAGTTACATGTGAATTCTTGACTCTATATTTGATAATATAAAAAAATAAATAAAGCTAGAAGCATAAAAATAGCCTAGTGACTAAATCATGCTTGTCTAAAATAGGGTATGAAATTTGTATTGTAAAATGTGATTTTAGATCTCTTGTGCTTATTGGATTGATTTGGATGATATGGGCTAAATCGGCCTTGCATGGTGTATTTTAAATATGCTCTCCTAAAATTATTATTAATAATGATTTTATGTGTTTGAAAGCTCATGTACAACCCACAAAACATAGGCCCAAAAGATTAGGCGTTGACCTCTAATGTTTTTTTTCTTTATTTATTGTACATTTATTTCACTGAATAATCAGAAAATTTTTCTTTTTTTTTTATGCCCTTGTTGTAGAAACAAGGCAGCTATCATAAAGTTGTTTTTGTTCATAAGATGTTAAAGCCGATTGAATCTCTAACTGCATCTGATTCATCAATCTTTGAAGCAATTGTTGCAAATTTCCTTGGTTTGAGTGTCTTGGATTTATGTGAGAGTGAGAAAGAGGATTTCTCTTTGCTCTTTAAATTTTTCTGTTGAAAATTAGACAGGAGGAGTCATCGAGGAATAGAAAAGATCATATCATTGGCTAGTGAATAGAATATAGATATTAAATAATTTATTATTTATGAATAAATTTATAGATGTTAAATATAATTTATCATTCATAAATAAATTTAATAGTAATTATAAAAATTAATAATTATAAATCTTAAATACAATTAATCTAAAGACGAAATTTTTTCTCTTCATTTTATACATCTCCCTTTAAACAGATAAATTTTGATATTTTTTATTCATTTTAAGTAGCATATGAGAAAATTTGTTCCATAGATTAAAATATAATATTTAATGATGACCCCAAACAAAAGATTGTGTAAAATAAAATTAATTTTATTAAATGTACAAGTAAACACGAAATATGTGTTTTTGAATTCATCTTAAAATTGATAATTAGTCATCCTAAAAACACCCTAAATTTTCAGATTAAAAATATTCAAAAAAATAAAACAAATGTAATTATAAATTTTTGTATTAAACCCTTATTTGAAATGTCTAAACACAAAATTTTATTTTATTTTTAAATAATTTTTTTAAATGATGTTTGGATTTAAATTAAAGAAGAATTCATTTTATTTCATTTAAAACTTCTATTTTAATTATATTTATACTATTATAAAATCTATCAAATTTATCAAAAATTTCACTATAATTTACTTTATTTAACATAAAATAGATATTATATTAATAATTTTATCCTTATTCTAATATTTATTTACTATGACATTATTAAAATCTATCTTTTAATTAAATTTTATATATTTTTAATATAGTCAAAGAATTTATATACAAATAAATTAAAATTATTATTTTTAAATATTAAAATTTATTTACAAATGAATAATGAATTGAATTTTAGAAAAGTTAATTCCAAAACATATCATAAATAATAGAGCTTCATTTAATATCTATCCATTACTTGTATATTAACGGCACAAAATTAATTTACCAAGTATCCTTCACCTGCGGCAGCACTCAGGCAAATCACTCTCAACGGAACCCAACTGAACTTAGATTCTGTCTAAATGTTCCCCCCCCCCCCTATATAACATAGTGTTCCTCTTTATAGTTTTGATGAATTTATAATTTAATTTTTATAATTTTATTTATATAATTATATTTTAAAATTTAAAATAATTTATAATTAAATTTTTATATTTAAATAATAAGATAATTTAAAATTTAGTTGATATTATTTTTAATTTTTTTAATTATTTTTTATTAATAATTTAAAAAAATCAATATTTTTTAATCATTATTAATTTAAAATTTTATTTTTCTTCTTCTAAAATAATAATAAAGATAATTTTTTATGTGAAAATAAAAATTAATGAATAAAATAAATATAACAAATTAATAAAATTAAAATAATAATATATAATATAATTAATATATAAAATTTTATTATTTAGATTTAATATTATTTGATAATAAAAATTTAATTATAAATAATTTTAAATTTTATAATGTAATTATATAAAATAAAATTATAAGAAAGAAATTATAAATTTAATGAAAGTGTAAACGGTAAAATTTCTATTAACTTTTTCTTTTTTAAGATTTTGAGAAAATGCTTTCGCTTTATTTCAGCACAGTGCTGACCAGGTGAACCAAACGGATAATGGAAGCTTTCTCGATCTCTACCTCACGCTGCTCCATAGCCACCGCCCCTCCTCCCTCCTTCTCCACCATCCTCGCCGCCAAACAATATTCGTCCACCGCCTCCACAACCACCCATGCTTCTTCTTCTGTGTCTTTATCCCTGAAACCCCCACCCGCTTCAAGGAACTCCTCCAATTCCTCTGCTCTCTCCGGCAACCTCCGCCGCCCCAATAAATCCCTCAAAACCTCCACACCTTCCTTAAAACAAAACCCTAAATCACCCTCTAATCCCCTGAAGAATCCCTTAAATTCGTCTCACGTTCCAACCACATCAAATCATTCACATTCACTCACAAACAAGCTCTGGCTCTCTAGCAAACTCTCTCCTCCTCCTCCTCCTCCTTCTCCATCACCAGTAGAAGATAAGGATACTGGGTATGTTAAGAGCGATGAAAATGACGGTTCTGGTGATCCAGACATTGATAATTCGCCACCAATTCAGTTCCGGCAAGAGGGGAAAATTTTTGTGGGGAATTTACCCAACTGGGCTAAAAAAAACGATGTTGCCGAGTTCTTTCGGCAATTTGGGCCGATAAAGAATGTGATTTTAATCAAGGGTCACCATGATACAGAGAGGAATGCTGGTTTTGGGTTTGTAATTTTTGGGGGTTCAACTGCTGACAAGTTAGCCATGAAAGCTGTGGAGTTTGATGGTGTTGAATTCCATGGTAGAATTTTGACAGTGAAATTGGATGATGGAAGGAGATTGAAAGAGAAATCAGAGGAGAGGGCACGATGGGTGGAAGGGGATAGTGGAGTAGACTTTCCTTCTAAGTGGCATGAAGAGAGGGATGCTTCTAGAAAGGAGTTCAGGAAGGTTGTGGAGACTGAACCAGAAAACTGGCAGTCCGTTGTTCAGTCTTTTGAGCGAATTAAGAAGGTTGTGCTTCTTCAATATTCAGTCATGTTTGAAGTATTTTTGTGTGTACTTGACTCTGATGGACTGAAGTATTTCCTGTCGATGCCTGAATCCGATGGAAGCACAATAATACATGATTGTTATTGTAATCTGACCGTTTTATCAACTTAGCTTGCAGTAATTGTCAAGATGTCTGTTTGCTAAATTTTTACTACTAGCAGTTGTGCTTTTGTTAAGATGAAGATACTAAATTTTAATATTAACATTTCTGTTTGGTAATATATAAAGAAGTCCTACTTTGGAACTAGCAGGGCCTCGCATCTATCTGAATAGGTGGTCACCACTCCCGTGAGTACGGGTCTATAAGATAGCCAATAGTCCCACAATAACTACCATCAGAATCAGTTTTAAATAAATGATTGTTTTATTGACCAGTGATATATTTTAAAAGTGAACTTAATCGAGGCATAATTCATAACTTCTTCCATCGATAATAATTGTCAAGCTATTTATTCACCTGGTGTCATGTTCTTGTTTTACTAGATGTATGTTTCTACTTTCATAGAAGTTGTTGCATGAAAAATGTTATGAGTGTACTTGTGAGTTCTACTGTTATGTAGTCTGAAGTGATTGTTGGGTAATTCATCTTAGACTTTTTTTCCTGATGTTGCCAGCCTTCTAGAAAAGAATATGGCTTGATGATTAAATATTATGCAAGACGTGGAGACATGCATCGTGCACGTCAAACATTTGAGAGCATGCGGGCTAGAGGAATTGAGCCTTCTTCACATGTCTACACAAGGTTATATCCTTATACATGATTTTTTTTTGGGTGCTAGACCTTTGGTGAAATTTAATGACTAGTTCCATTTAATTTTTTAGCTTTTAAGATGAGGCTAAGTTTTTTATGGGCATATATATGTCTAACTTGCAGAACATGTCAAAGCATAGATTTTTCTCAGCAAAATTAAATATTATATACAAATTTTTTACAGAGAAAATTTTAACTTTTATTTAACTAATAACTTTCTGTTATTTGAAATTTTTAGCCTTTAAAGATCTTTGTGAATATGTTGGATAGCTCCAGTAAAAATTATCTTTTTTTTGCTCCTTTTGGCATGTTAGTGCTCTATAATTTTCTTGTTTCCCCTGACATTAATATATGCTAAATCTCTGCAGCCTTGTTCATGCTTATGCAGTTGGTAGAGACATGGAAGAAGCTTTGCTTTGCGTTAGGAAGATGAAGGAAGAGGGCATTGAAATGAGTTTAGTAACATATAGTATAATTGTGGGGGGATTTGCAAAAGTGGGCAATGCTGAGTAAGTGGACTAAACAAATTTTTCTACTGCTTTTGTTTTTATTGTGTGCTTATTTATTTTTCTAATGTAAGTTTAAATAAGAAATAGAGATAAGAGGGCAGAATGATAGTCTAAACTGCTGGGAAAATAAATTATATAATGTAACATACAAGATATTGTATAGTGGAAGTTTGTGGGATTGGGCACTTCCTAAATATAGGGTGCATTGAACACTATCAGAAGAAAATGCTTAGATAATAATGAATATCAGAAAATGAATGAGAAGAATATGAAAGCAATATATGAATCTTTGGCCTTTATTTTTGTGGCTAGGTCCAGGGATCTGTTGTAAATACCAAATTGCTTAGCACCATTAAAACAGACTAATACTGCAAAGGATGTCTTTAAGGTTTAATTGTCTCTGACGTGCTCTTTAATTGGGGGTAAGATGGAAATAAGGAATTTTCGAATATATAAATAAATTTTTGGCATCACCAATGAAGTTTCTGTTGGTAGAATGCCCTTTTTTTTTTTTTTTGCAATGAATACCAAAGAAACCAAGGGTTCTGTAAATTTACTATTAAAAGATTCACTTGTTCAGTCAGTATATGGAATGCAGGGTAGAAGCTATTGGTTTGTTTAGCTTATTTAGCCCCCCCCCCCCCCCCCCCCCCCCTTTTTTGGTTTAAAAATCCACTTTGTACAAAAAAAAAAAAAAATCATATGAAAATACAGGACTACAACTTCCTGTTGGGAGGGTCTTGTGTACATGAATTGAACATAGCTCTTCATTTTTTACCCAATCTTCCCTTTGAAAGTTAATTAGGCATCAGCACAGAAATCACTTGCAAATGGTATTGATAGCCAGTGAAGCTTAAGTGCCTTCCTCCATTCAATCCTTGTGTAGGATATATCTGAATCTACAACAGCTAAAAGGTATCATGATATAACTCAATCTGAAGCCATTTTGCAGTAACTGGAATTACAAGACTTTGACAAAGTTTTAACTTAAATCCTTTGATTCTTCCACAGATACCCCCAAGGAAGAAGGAGAACATCAGCAGATGAAACTTGATCTTCTCCTAGTTGGCACTGGCAGAAGATAAAGTGGTCATTGAAATCCATAGCTACCCAGACTAAAGATTGACGCACCTGCCCTATATAAGATATTTTGATTCTCTGAACTAGTGCTTGAGCCAGTAGTTCCGTAGCTGGGCCATGTGTAGTAGTATCTCATCACGACCTTGATTTGTGACACTGCTAGTCATGATCCATGGTGGCACTGTCTGAAAGAAGCCTTGAATCAACTCCTGAAAATCAAGCACATTTTCTTCTGGTCTCTTGCCTCCATTCTTTTTCTTCTTCCGCTTGTCACATTTAGTGAAAATTAACGTCATTGGGATCTGAAACAGAAACCATATTAGCCTACGAGATAGAAACTGTACTCAATTATATTCTCTCCAAATTTTAGAATTCCATTCAGAAAGTGAAAAACACATTATAATCATCTTGAACTTTAGATAGCTATAAATGATCTAACTGCACTCTTGTCTGTGTCAATTTTTTACTCCATATAGATGAGTAGCATCAGAAAAGCAAGCCCTGTTACAGATGAGACAAAAGAAACTCAATCTTCAATTATTTCTGCTTACATTATGGAATTACAAAATTGCCAGCACTACACTTACACCAAGTAATGCCCATGTTTGTCAATTTTACCAGAAATTCCTCCTAAAAAAATATGTAGAGAAGATAAGGTGGTAAAACAAATCCATTCAGTTCATGCCATGACGGTAAGGTTGTAGAAGTAATCAGTACTGATGAGAACAAAATTTTGGAATCACTGTAAATTTGAGGGCAACACGAATATGCAGCTTCATTAATTTCTTCCCATAAAATTGAAAGAAAATAGATGCACTACCTGATTCTGACCCAACCAACTGGCATAGTCAAGGTCAATTTTTTTGGCAGGGATGCTAGCATCTATAAGAAGGAAAACTGAGACTAAGGATGATCGGTTAAGGAAATAGTCTTTAGTAAACTTTCCCCAATCTGTTCGAAGTTCCTGTGGTGCAGCTGCATACCTATATGAAAGCATATAAATGAAATAATGTTATGAAAGGCTTGAATATTAGTGCATACAGAAACTTTTTCATTGGCAGATAGTCATCAAGACAATGTGCAAAGAAGAATGCCGGTAATAGAACAGACAGGCACAGATGAAAATACAGCTTATGATAGAATTGGGGAATTTTAAGAACTTGTCTGCATGCTGAAGAACAGCAAATATCTCCAGAAGAACCACTCCACACTATATGCAACTCTTTCTATCGTCTATTTGTTTCTAAGATTGGTTAACCTAGATAGCATATAATTTCATGTAACTAATTCTTTATGCTTTTTTTTTCTTCTCTTTTTCTTATTAAGGAGGAATTCTACAACTCTAAACTCTCAAATTTCACAAATAACGTCTGAAAAGGATATCACTCTCTTCTATCATATTTACTAGTCACAGACTGCAATCTTTAAAAGCACTAAAATCCTAGGTTTCCAGATCTCTGAGGAAATGACTATATATAGCTATAACCTTACCCATATCCGGGTAAATCAACCAGGTACCAGCTATCGTTGATCCGAAAATGGTTAATGCACTGTGTCTTGCCTACAAGGAAATATAAAAAAGATATAAACAAGTAGTTAAGCATTGTCCTTAAGAAAGCTCAATTTATCAGTTTCCTATTCAATATCGCTTTACACATCAAGAAGAAATAGCCAATCGAAAACTTCAACCTGAATGCACAAATCTCATAATGTCTCCCAAAATTGCATCAAAAACTCATTTTTGCCTATTTCATTCATGAGTCCGTTTCTGATAATAAGGAATCTTACTCAGTACCAATTACTACTATACATATACAACTGACCAGGTTTCTTTGACGTCAAGGCCAGCCTCTTGCGCCGCACAAGCGAATTAAGCAAAGAGGATTTCCCAACGTTGGATCGTCCAACAAGAGCGAACTCGGGCAAACCATCCGAGGGACAGTCCTCAGTTCTGACACTGCTTTTGACGAACTCAGCTTGCAAAACCTGAGCATCTCTCGCATACTTACTCAGCACTATGTTTGAACCCTTTAGAACCCTCGTATTCAAAGTCGCATTATCGCACGAGACGTCCGTCTCTGGCGGCACGAAAAGCTTTTCCAGCGGAAGCTCTATTTGGGTCTCTACAGAATTGTCTGAGAAATCAGTTATGGGTATCGGTTCTGAAGCCGTGAGTGTGGATTTGGGTGCAGAAAATACAGTGGAAGGATTGAAAAAAAGAGAGCTTTTGGTGGGAAAATTGAGCTTTGAGAAGAGATGGGAATGAATGGAAAGTGATGGAGATGGTGTTAAAATGGAAAAACGAATTCTGGGGAGGTGAAGCAGAACCATTTTACTTTTCTCTGTGTCAGAGAAATCAGTCGCTGGCTCAGTGGAGCATGTTTCTGGCTGTTGCAATGACAAGGTGAGATATAGCGGGGAAATATCTCGGTGGTCTGGGAGTGAGGATGGGCGGAAAGCGACCAGGCTAGTGAAACGCTGGAAGTGTTGAGTCTAAACAAGTAAACGACATTCCCATTGCCTAAAATTCACTTCAGTCGAGCGAAGCCTTTGCCCTGTTTAGTGTTATATGGGATGTTTAGTGTTATATGAGATCATGCAGTGCTTAAACTCTTCATTCAGCATTTAGTTATCTGAGAATTCATTCAGCATTTAATTACCTGAGAATAAGATAAGCAATTGGTCAAAGTTTCAAAAATAATGGATGACATATTTAATTTTATAACACATCGAGATAATCATAAGTACAAATTACATAGTATATAATAACCAAAACACATATAAAAGCAATCAAATCATTCATATTGACAAACATGATATATTCATATAATTCAAATAAATACGGATAAATACCGTTAAAAGAAGATAAATTTTGCCGGATAATATTTCAATTAAAGAGGGACTATTTCTTTGTTCATATTTAAAAGCCTAATTACAGACTTTCAAGTGTGTAGGGGAGACTCAAGACCACACATTTGATCTCCCAAACTAATGCTTAATGCCCACTTTAGGTCACTGGATACTCTTCCCCTAAAGAGCATTTTAAGCTAAAGCTTGAATGGTAAAAGTAAACATATTTTTTTCAAATTGACATAAGAACTTTTCTTATTGAAATAAAAATTCAAGAATCACAACGATGTACTTATTTACTCACACTAAACAAGTTACCTTGATCATTATTATATAAATGCCCTCAAAATGAGGAAAAATAATACACGTGAGCATTTTCTCTCAAATTCACACCACACAATCTTCTCTTCATGTTTGATTTTTGTGCCAAGTTTCATTCGAATCTGAGTACATTTGCTTGTCGAATTTGGTCACAAGTCTCAAATTGGGACATTCTTCCCCCCACTTGAAAACATTGATACCTTCACTAACGACTCAATTTGACACAACATCGACAGGATCTTCAATCTACTTCCTCTAAGCTCCTCCCTTAAATGTTTCTTTGTTTATCTTTTTGCACTTTGCCAATGTTTTGTTTTCAACACTTCAGTCTGATTCTGCTCCTTGAAAGTCTTCAATATACTCTTCTTTAGCTCTTCTTAGACTTTCTTTTGCTTGTCCCCTGACTTATTGACGATGAAAAATGAGCTATTTCCATAACTCTCGAGCTAATTTTCTTTGTAGCTAAGTAGTAGCTAGGCATTTAGGGTGCACCTATTACTGACTAGCCCTATATCCAATGTCTTATTCCACCAATGTGAGAAACGCAAGTCTTATGTATTGTTCAGGTACAAGTATCACCTTTTGCTAACAAAACATGGCTTGCTTGCAAGTCTCATACCTTGCTTATAAGTCTGCTTGCATGGTTTTTCAACATTCCATCATACTTTATTGCTTACTTTGTTACTCAACAACATCACTCCTCGAACATAGATTCAACACCTAGTTAGTGTATCAATGATCACTCGATGGTATTCCCTACCACAGTCGATAGGGTTGAACAAAGAGTTAGTCGTCAATTTTGTTCTAGCTTTCCACACATCCATGCTCTCAAAGTTCATTGCTACAAGCTCCTCTTGTGACTAAACTTCAGTACTCTCAAAGCAATGTCAGCTATTGTCCAAGTTGGTCATCGTGACTAAATGAATGGTTTTGCATGCAAGAACTTCACAATTAGATATAATAAAAACATAGGTGTTAGACAGCTGCTTCTTCAAACACACTTCACCCTTTGGCTTCTCAATAGACTCCTCTTTAAAAGGATTTGCCTTTTTTGCATATCTCTACTAATGCACCTCGTCCACTACCTCCTTTGCTTCTCTGTGAGGTGGTATCCTTGGATTCGCATAGCTCCTTACGTGAGTAGACCCCTTGGTAAAGATGGGATCTACCATGCTTTGTCGTTGTCTTATTAGTCATAGGAATCTAGGAATCGAATTACACTGATCCTAGCTCAAGACTTATCCTCGCTATCAAAACCTTCGTCACCACCCTCGTTGTCTTATTATGCCTCTTGAAGTTTTGGCTTGTAAGGTATTCAGAGTAGGCTTTTATAGACACTTTGCCACTTTATGAGGCTCATTGCATAAGAAACAGGCTAAAGTCTTGGACTTCCCTTTACTAATGGATGTTCGAGATGATCCTGAAACTTGCAAGTAGGAAGACACCCCATTTCCTCCTCCCCCACTCTTAAACTTGCCACCTTTGTCTGACCGGCCACCATTAGTAGTATTCAAGCCCTCTCCTTAGGACTTCATTTGATGAAAGCTAATGTTATAGTCAAACAAGTGTTTATCTATGATCACCGCTTCTGTAAGGCTTTCGACTCTTCTTTTTTGGGATTATATAGTAGTTGCTAGCAATAAACCCTCAGAATAGCTTATCCTTTTCATTCATGTCCCTTATATATAACATGATCATCACGAACATCTTCACGTAGTCCTAAACTGATATTGTTTGTCTCAACTCTTGCAATTTTTGTTGAGCCAAATAGTTCATATTTTCAGGATAGAAGTGTACTTTCAATTCCTGTTTAAGCTTTTCCCAATTATTGATGCTACACCTTCTCTCCTGAATCGCCTGGTAGTTAGTCCTCCACCAGACCTTAGCGTTGTCTGTGAGGAACATGGTAGCTTGATTCAGTTGTTCTTCCTTAGAAGTAATGCCAATTGCATAGAAATATTGGTCTATATTGAACATAAAATTTTTAACCTTTTATGCATCTCTCTCCTCTGCATATGGCCTTGGTTTGAGGATTTTCACTTTCCCCCCTTCACTTTGAGGCACCACCCTCTTACAAACCATTCCCAATAGCTATCATTAGTAACTTCACTAAAGCTACTATGTCACTCATCTTAGCATGAAGAGTTGCTATAACATCCTTCACTTTGTTGGTAAGGTCTTTCCTAGCATTCCCCAAATACTTCTTATCGTTCTCCATCGCAACAAGCTGCTCACTAAAATGCAAAGCATCACTAGTTCCCATGCTTTTGAAGGTTATGCTAGTTTTAAGATTCGAGACTTGGTACTTGAGAAATTCCCAATTGGCCCTTCAAAAAAGTTCAAAGATCTCTTTGCTTTCCAAATTTCTTTCGGTCTCAGCTATTCCTTCGAGATTCCCAATTGCAACATCAATTGCATTAAAGCTTCCAGTGGATGTCAATTTTTTTTCGACATAATGGCATATCAACAGGGTGTAGCAAAAAATAGAAAAGCATGGTCTGAACCATGTTCTAATACCGAACTATTACAGTCTGATAGCTCAATTGTCAGAACATGCAATGCTTGAACTCTTCATTTGGCACATAATCAATCAATATCTGAGAATAAGTCAGCTAACTGATTATACAGTAACCCACAATTTTATAGCACATCGAGGAAGCCATAAGTACAAATCACGTTGCACATAGCAACCAAAATGCATATAAAAGTAACCAAGTTATTTACATTGACAAACATGATGTGTTCATGCAATTTGAACAAATATAGATAAATGTAACTAAAAGCCAATAAATTTCATGGGACAATATTTCAATGAAAGAAGGGTTATTTTTTTATTCACATTTAAAAGCCTCATTACAGACTCCAGAGTGTATAGAGGAGGCTCAAGGCCCTACACTCGATCCTCTAGACTAATGCTCTGATGCCCACCTTGAGTCACCAAACACTCCCCCATAAAGAGTATTCTAAGCTAAAGCCCAAACGACAAGAGCAAATATATTTTTTTCGAGTTGATGTGAGAACTTTTTTTCTAGCTTGAAAAAGTTCTAATGTGCCACAACATATCGACGCAAAGATTAAAATCTAAAGATTACAACCATATACTTATCTACTCGCACTGGACAAGTTACTTTAGTTAAATTATATAAATGTCCTCAAAACGGGGAAAAATAAGAAAAATAATTTACGTAAGAATTTTCTCTTAAATTCATGTCACATGATTTTTTTCTTCATGCTTGATTTTTATATCGAGTTTCATCTGAATTCAAGCATATTTGCTTGTCAAATTTGATCGCAAGTCCGGAATTGTGACACTTAGGCAAGACGAGTAATGTTATTAGTATTTCATAAAATAAAAATTATGGAAACTATAGTTTGCCTTCGTCTTATATTTTGTGTCAATTTTCATATTGTTAGATAAGTGATTAAAAATATCAATCTACTTGTATTTTTTTTTATATTATATTGATGGATGTCGAATTCACCAAAAATAAATTATTAAACTCTTACATTTATAGTCTTGATGAGCACATATTGAAATCTGGAGATTGATTAATTGATTCATGATATTGATGTATTAAAATCAACAAAATTAAATAAAAGGGGGGTCATGTATTTAAATTTGAAATATAAAATAAAAATAGAATTTAAATGATAAAGGAAACTCTAAATCAAGAAATTTTAATTCAAGAGAAATTCATATCTTCAATTCATAGAATAATTATCGATACTTAAATATTATTCTCTCTTCAATTACTCAAATAAAAATTACTTAGACTCCAAAATAATTTTTATCATTCTTTCCTAATTTCATTAATTCAAGCCCTACACCCAAATTAAATCTTATTATTAACTAATTCAGTATCATGTGATCCTAGTCAAAGTAGTAATAGCATTATGAATAATAAAATGCTAAGACTAGATAATAATTATACACTAGCATAAATCATTTAATCCATCATATGTTCTCCTTAGGTATTAAATGAAAACTGGGATCATAATCATTAATACCTAATCACTGTCTATACCGAACTTTCATAATAATTATGGATTATAAAGTTTCAGTTAGCTATAATTACAAAAGATAATTACTAACAAGCCCACCCTCATAGAAAACTATTTTATATAATCATAAATAAAAAACTACTTTCTGTAATCATAAATTAATTAAAACAAAAAAAATAATATATAATTGAATCAAGAATAATTTAGAACAAATCAAGTTTCACACTCATAATAAATTGAAAATAGAATTTTCTTGAATTAAAAGATGAGTTTAGCAATTCATAGTAAAGAAAATAAAACTATGAAGAAGAAAAGACCTAAGAGAGAATTGTTGTAGAAAGGTTTTGTGTGTATTCTACCTAAAATAGGTTCTTATTTAGATACAAAAATAGAGGAAATCAATGATTTTGGAGTGATCCTTAAATAATCCTAATTTAATTGGGATTTTGATTGATCAAGTCTCCTTTTATTGCTTTTGCTGTCGATTTCGACTAGATAAGGGTAGACTTAGACTTTTATCTCTTCTAGAAAGTTGTAACCCTATTCTTTAACATTTTCAGACTTTTATCTCTTCTAGAAAGTTGTAACCCTATTCTTTAACATTTTCCAACTCAACTTATGGACCAGATGTTAGTCGTATATAGGTACCCTAGAGTCAATTTGATTAGACTCTATTGTATCTATGACTGTACATTTTGTATTAATTTGGATATAAATAAAAGGTTGTATATATTCATCTTATTTTGTACATTATGTTCATGTTTATGATCGTTGCATAATTAAGATGA
>JANHAO010013054.1:0-16047 GCA_026873985.1 Saraca asoca | reverse complement strand
TTCATATGGTTTACAAGGCCAGAATGCTTATTCATGTCAACTATAGTTCACACAAAATCCAAAAGTAACAGAGTACATGAGTCATTAATGACCTTTATAGTTGTTTACTTTAGAGGTATAGTTTATAATTTACATTCATATGTGAAATGCAACAAAAACTAAATTTCAATACGTGTATAGTTTATAATTTACATGGCCACTCTAAGCAAGTGCACCACAAATTGCATGTTACATATCATCATCATCATCATCCAGAAAACCAGTAAGAAATATATGTGCTTTGAACTTTGATTGCATGATTATTAGACTTCAAAAAAGAAGAACTATAAATCGTAAGAAATTGTGTTCTAAGGAATGATAATAGAAAGAGTTCAGAGAAATAGCTTGTTTGACAGAAATACGAAGGCCGAAACAAAAACTAATGTGACACGAAGATGGTAAAAGAAAACTTGGAGCAAAATGGTAGTAAGGTTCTAAAGTAAAATAAAAGCTTCCCATTCACACGCGATTGGATAAGGACTAATATTTGTTCTTCCATATAGATGCACCTTTGAGGGCTTTGGAAGCTCCATGAGTTTGGCATCATACAAATCAATATAGCATATATCTAAAACCAAATCAACATTTGTGATTTCTTCAGTATTAAAACTAAGCAAAGTAATACTGAAAAATCTGAGGAAAAAAAAGAATGGAGGCAAAGAGAGAATGGGTACCTCAGCAGGAGAAGATTGTTACATGAGGTGAAGGAGGTTAGAGTTGGACTGCACTATTTGAGAAATCTGATCGGCCACCATGGCTTTCACTGAGTTTTCTCTCTTGCTATTATGCCCAGTTGCTGAGGTCACCATTGTTCATATAAACGTTCGCTTGAAATAGGATGCTTTAAAGAAAGTCTAAAACTCAGATCTCACATGGATCAGGACTTCATAATGTTTTCTCAAGCCCCTTTTGAATTCCTATTAGGGCTTCTAATAAGTTCTTCTAATCTTGAATTATGTCGGGCCTTCACTTTCCATGAACTTTGCATCAGGCAATTCAACAAATTAAGAATCTAAGAGAAACCTTGTATCTACAAAAGTAAATTGTTCTTTAAACAAATAGCAAAGAAAGAACAATTGCAAGCAACTCAACTAGTAGGAATTCAAACATCATTTAAAAAAGAAATTCATTTATAAATGAAATAAAATTTTTCTTTTAATCATTCCAAATAAGGGTAAATGCCAATTTTTTTCTTATAAATACTCAAGAAGCGATCCCTTTCATTATCCCCTCTATCCATTTTGATAGAGAATGGGTTAAGTTTTAGCAGTTGGTTAAACTCTTTGCGATATATCTTAGGCATGTGTGGAGACAAGGAGAGAATGCTTGAAAGAGGCCAATAAAACAATGTAATATTACAGTCAAAACATTGTTCACAATAGTACAGGTGACTCCATCAGAATCTAGGTAGCCCCACTTCAACACTTCCTCAATAAAGATGTAGATATCCATATAATTGAGCTCAAATGCAGATGTGTAAGAGTTGTACAAGTAGCATCATTAAAAAGTAAACCATCAAACACAATAATTAGGCATTACAGCATCATAAAGAGCACACTTGATTCTTTTATCAAAATAAGTGGTGATTAAGATGAAAGAACAAACCCCTAGTTAAAAATATCAATATTAGTAGAAAGAATTTAAACGAAAGGACATGCAATGAGATTGTGCCTTTCACAAACACACATATGTCAAACAAAAAGGTATAATTATCAAATCGATGCTACAACTTGACTTTTTTTTATAAATAGGAAGAAGGGTTATAAAGAGAGCTCAATATTTTTGCATGATTGTGTAATAGTTTGTTTGGGAGCAAAGAAAATGAAAAGGAATGGAAGGATATAAAGAAATATGTTCCCACTTTTAGTTTAATTTACTAAGGATAGCTCTGCCTTGCTTCTCCTTTTTGTTGGCGCTAGAAATATAGGTAATTGATAGACACTCAAGGGACTACTCAAGGGACTATCATGAGCCTTGGCACATTCTAGATGAACCTATTATAAGGGTTAAAGCTAAGAGGATTAGGGAGGCTCTTGAAGGCTTATATCAGCACATTCGGAGCAAACATAAGGAAGATAACTTAGAAAAGTCAAGAGTTAATGCATTGAAGCCATGTCATCAAGTGATGCCACCTAAGCACACCTTTGCACCAACATGAAGGAAACATAGGCAGCAAGTTGGTGTCACTTTATGGGGCTGATATGGGTTGATTTAGACACCTTCTGTATAAGTTGATTTGGGCTCATGTTGGGCACCAACCATAAGGGCTGAATGGTCCATCTTTTGTTGCTTGTTTTTAGACTTTTTGTAATAGCTTAAGTTTTCTATTTTTATTGAATTGTTTAGTGTATTTTTGGGCTTGTTTACCTTATGAGTCCAACCCATTTTTGTTCAGTAATAGCTATTTAGGAAGGCTTGTTTCCTTTAAAATTCAAATTAAACAATTTTATGAATTAAAAAGTCATCTTCTTCTTGAGAGCTTTCTTTCTTAGGATTCTTGATAGAACTTAAGACTTATCAAAGAGATTTCTCTTTATGGCATTAAATCCATTGCTTATCACTCTCTTTCTTCTCTATTCTGGAGTGTGGGGTGAATATCTTTCTTTTTTCTTTCATCTTTCATCTTTGTTGCTGAATTTCGAAAGGTCCATGGGCATCTCTTGTGGAGATCACATACTTTGGTATCAAAGCTTCTACTCTCAAAATTTCAGGTTTAACTTCATTTCCTCTTGCTAAATCTTTATTATTTTTCTTGTACATTTTTCTTGTTTGTTTGCCTTGTTCTTGACATCATTTGTTTACTGAATTTAGTCAAATTTTACTTCATTTTGTTGCTTTAATTCTGCTTGTTTGTTGTCCAATTTTATGCTAAAAGCTACTTGTTGTTTAGGCATTAATTGACTGCAATTCTACACAAAATTTTTATGTCTTAGCTTTGTTCACCAGGTGCTTGATCATAGGTTTGTTTGGTGTAAATTTTTCTGCTTAGTTTGTGTCATTCTCTATTCAATTTTGCTATTGTTTAGCATGTCATTATGCTAAAATTTCTACAAAATTTTTTGCTTCTTAAATGGTGCACATCAAGTGTTTGATAGTTGGTGTGAGTTTTCTTTGCATTGCTTTTGTATATCCATTGGTGTGGAATTGAATTATACTTTAATTTGGTGTTGTTTGATGCCATTTTCTTCAACATTTCATCAACTTTTGTGTGAAAATTGCAGTCCCCTATTTTAATGTGTTTGCTGTCCAAGTTTTCCCTTGCTTAGCCAAAACTTTCTGGTACATTTCTCTGAAATTATGCTACTGTCCAAGCTTGAATTTGATTGTATTTTATGCCAAAAACATCTTCCTATTCAGTACACTTATTGAAAATTATTTTAAACCAATTATGGTTGATTAAGATTGATTGTTGGATGCTCAATTTGGTTGTTCCAGGTGCTGAAAAATTTTGGACAACAAGTTTATTGATAAGAAACACAAAAGAAAAAGAGAAAATATTAGTGAAAAAAACAAAAGCAAGACAATATTGTGACAAAGAAAATAGAAACAAAAACTTAAGAGAAAAAAAAGTGTAAAAAAAAAAAAAAAGTTGAAAAGAAACAAAATGTGAAAGAACAAGAGAAAAAGAAACTAGAAAAAGAAAGAAAACAAGTGTTGTTTTGAATCTTTGGAAACAAAACAAATCTTTGGAAACAAAACAAAAAAAAAAAATCTGCAAGTTTGAGCTCTCTTCAATCCTTGTGAATCAATTTCCATTGCAGTAAATTTAAATGTGCTTGTTTGGATGCATAATCATTTTTATAGCTTAGAAAGTATAGTTTGGAGTACATTTTCTTGATCATTTGAATTTTGCTACAACTTTCAGCTACCCAGAAAAATTCTAGCCAAAACTTCTTGTCTTGTGTGCTGTCCAATTTGTGACTTCCTTTGTTGTTTCCTTGCTCTTTCTAATTGTTAGTTCATGCTACTTTGGACTTATTGGATTGTTGTATGATATATCCTACCATTTTGAAAACTTAAAGATCTTGTCCCTTTAGTTCTTATAGAGCCTCAAAGAGAGAAGATAAAAGTGGAAGAAGGCAAGTGTGTGTAAGCTCATTAAAGGGTAAAAGCCTAAATCTAGAGAGCAAACACTAGTAGAGTATCTCAAACATAAGAGAGGAAAGTATTTGTGAGGACCCTATTTTTCTTCTAACATTTTTATTGCAAGTTTTTATTTATTAAAAGATGGTAGATGGTAGTAGTTCTCAAAACAATGAGATTATGTTCACCTAGAGAGCCCTACAACAACAATTTGAAATGGTGAATATGAAACTTGATGAAGTTGGAGACAAACTTACAAGAGTTGAAAATAGAAAAAATACACATGAGAGAAGAGATAGAAGGCAAAGTTATCATCATGATATCAATGAGGGTGAATGGAGAGATGAGGATGATGAAGAATAATCTACATTTTTCTATGAAATTGAAAGGAGTGAAAGGAGGGTTGATAGAAGAAATGTGGGAAGACATGAGAGGCTAAGAAGAGAAAGAGTTAATTCTAGCCTTCACAACATAAAGATGCAAATTCCTTCATTCCATGGGAAAAATGATCCAGAAGCTTATTTAGAGTGGGAAAAAAAGGTGGAATTGATTTTTTAATGCCACAAAAGAAAAGAAGGTAAAACTTATGGTTGTTGAATTCATGGATTATGCTATCACATGGTAGGATCAACTAGTCCAAGGTAGAAGAAGAAACCATGAAAGACATATTTCTACTTGGGATAAGTTGAAGACTATCACAAGGAAGAGATTCATTCCTAGCCACTACTATAGAGAATTGTACCAAAAGCTATAAAGCCTCATACAAGGTTCCAAGAGTGTTGAAGACTTTCACAAAGAGATAGAAGTGACCATGATAAGAGCTAATGTGGAGGAAGATAGAGAAGCAATAATGACTCGATTTCTACATGGTCTACATAGAGACATTGCAAATGTGGTGGAACTACAATATTATGTAGAATTAGAAGACATCGTACACATGGCTATGAAAGTGGAGAGGCAATTAGAAAGGAAGTGTTCTTCCAAAATATGGACATCAATTTAACTCTTCATGAAAGCCTAATTGGAAGAAGCATGAGCAAAAAGATGACAAATACTTAAAGATAGCCATAGCTGAAAATTTTCCTAAGTCTAAAGGAGAAGACTCCAAGGGCAAAGGCAAGGTTAAACCACCTTAAAAATAAAGAAACATCAAATGCTTCAAGTGCCTAGGCCATAGTAGCTATGCTTATGAACACCCCAACAAAAGAGTCATGCTAGTGAAAGGGATTAAGGAGATCAAGTCCGCAAGTGAACATTAAAAAAGAAAAAGAAGAATCTAACTCTAGTAAAGAGGAGAGTAGTGAAGGAGTAGAGCATGCGATTGAAGGAGAAGCCTTCATGGTGAGAAGAGTCTTAAGTGCTCAACTAAGGAAGAAAATAAGGAACAAAGAGAAAACATCTTTCATACAAGATGTCATTTGAAGGGTAAAGTGTGCAATCTTATTCTTGATGCAGGGAGTTGTGCCAATGTGGCTAGCACAGTTATGGAAGAAAAATTAGACTTGCCTGCCTTGAATCATCCCACACCTTACAAATTGAAATGGTTGAATGATAGTGGGGAGGTGAAGATGACAAGACAAGTTCTAGTGGCATTCTCTATTGAAAGGTACCAAGATAAGGTTCTTTATGATGTTGTTCCTATGCAAGCAACTCAATTGTTGTTAGGAAGGCTATGGCAATTGATAGACATGTGATTCATGATGGCTTCCTCAATATGTATAGCTTTATTAAAAACAACAAACTAATTACTCTTGTAACTCTAAACCTAAACAAATTTTTGAAAAGCAACTAAAAAAGGAGAAAAACAAAAAGAAAATGTGTGAAGAAAAATATGTTGAGAGTGAAAAGAGAGAAGAAAGAAAAGAGTTGAGAGAAAAACCAAGGCAAAGCAAAAGAAAATTAAGTGTGTTTGCTAAGGCTAGTATTGTAAGGCATTCTTTCTATGCTAATTAGTCTATGCTTGTTCTCTTATGCAAAAGAGCCTATGTGAACACCAACCATGAAAATGTTGTTTTGCCTAGTGCCTCTGATTATGTTTTGTAGGAAGTTAAAGAAGTGGGAAATCAATTTGACTTCATTCTTAGAGCTCCCAAATCCAACCGGCCAACTTATAGATAAGTGGAAGGGATTATGACAAAGGGATATTTTAGAGAAAGCATTAGTCCTTTAATGTTTATTCTTTTGTTCATGTTTTGAACCTTTCTTCTTTTATAGCAAGTCTTGAAGATTCGAGGATGAATCCTTTCAAAGATAGGGAAATGATGGAAACTCAAGGAACTACTTAAGGGATCATCAAGAGCCTTGACACATTCCAAATGAACTTATCAAAAAGACTAAGGCTAAGAGGATTAGGGAAGCTCTCCAAGGCTGATGTCAACACGTTTGGAGCAAACATGAGAAAGATGGCTTAGGAAAGTCAAAGAGTCAATACATTGGTGCCATGTCATCAAGTGAAGCCACCTATGCACAACTTTGCTCCAACATGGAGGAAACATAGGCAGTAAGTTGACGTCACCTTATGGGGTTGATATGGGCTGATTTGGACCCCTCTTGTATAAGTCAATTTGGGTCCATGTTTAGCACCAACCATAAGGGCTAAATGGTCTATCTTTTGTTGCTTATTTTTGGACTTTTTGTAATAACTTAGGCTTTCTATTTTTACTGAATTGTTTAGTGTATTTGTGGGCTTGTTTGCCTCATGAGTGCATCCCATTTTTATTTATTAATAGCTATTTGGGAAGGCTTGTTTTCTTTAGAATTCAGATTATACAATTTTATGAATTGAAAAGTCATCTTCTTCTTAAAAGCTTTCTCTCTTAAGGTTCTTGATAGAACTTGAGACTTATCATAGAGATTTCTCTTTGTAACGTCAAATCCATCACTTATCAATCCCTTTCTTCTCTATTTTGGAGTGTGGCATGAATATCCTTCTTTTTTTATCTTTGTTACTGAATTTGGAAAAGTCCATGGGCATCTCTGGTGGAGATCACATCAACAATGATTTTTGCCTTTTCGGAGATTCTTGTCTCCCAACTATATATGTATCTTTTTCACCATTTGACTTACTTTTATGCAATGGGACAGATGTCCTCTATGAAATATTGTTAACATGTACAATTCATACTTATTTTCAATCCACGGATTAGTAACTTATGCTATACCTCTGCAATCATCCCGGATATGTTTTCCTCACTTCTTATAAATATAAAGTGCAGAAGATAAAATTATAAGAACAGGACATTAAACATTATTATTTTAGTGGAACATAAAGAGAAGAAACATTGGTAAAGTGCCACCAGAATTTTTATGTACAGAGATGAAAAACTTGACAGAAAGCAAACATCGTTATCTGATTCATTCCAGAATTCAAGTTGAAGCAGTATCATAATGATGAAAACACAATATAGATTTAAACCATAAAATAAAGAAATCAAATTACCTTAATCTCTTCATACAGATTCTTTTCCCATGCCAATAACCTTCCTAAGGGTAATGAGGGGCTTCCGGAAGCCATTCCTCCATAATCATCAGAGAGATTATTCTTATATTCATCCAGGTTGAAGAATTTTTCATATTCGATACCACAAAACTTTTCCATGATGACGGCTTAGATGAAGTGGACCGGTGCCAGTTATTGCGTGAATGAGCTCAGTTGAGCCTTCTGCGTTGAGATAGATAAATCATATACTATTTCTCTGAGGTTGGAACAGATAAGCATATTATCAGCTTACAAACATATAAGGAGTTAGCGTAGTGCATGAAGGAATAGAGCAAATAAAATGCATCAGTATGTAAAAAAGAGATGCATGAACCAGTATAACTAAATGGGAGCTGTACGATTAAATAGAAATTGATAATTTGTTAGAAAAAGTTACACAGGAAATGGATGCAATGTACCTAAACACGGACCTCATCTTCGCGTGATGCCGCCCTGATGATGGATCCGACGATGATAGCTCCTCATTCTGCTATGATCACTTGGGTTCTTTCAACAACACACGTGATTTCTCGTCATCGTCTTTCAAAGTTCTCGATGCTCTTAGATCTTCCCCTTAGGCTGGGCTACAACATAAATCCACCCGAGAGCCGTATTCGATAGCCATTGAAAATTAAAGAAAGTTAGGGTTAAATTTATAACTACTTTCAACCAGTTGCATTTTGTGCAATAAGTTGGACGAATGAATTTAGACTTCATCTACTGGTGTATATCTGCATCACTTTTCAGATGGCATATAGTGGACAGTCCCTAACAAAATTGTGTTTACGGCAATGCTGAAAGGAGAAAGGCAACACCAATTCAAATAAACTAAATACCAATGAGTAATAAATTGTACTGTAACTAAAATGCATATGAATGAATTGAAACTTTGGGAAAATAAAATTAAGGCTAGTTGAAAATGGCACATTCTCGTCAATAACAACCCTCTCAAGAGATTTTGACTCTTGAGGCTTGTAATAACCAGGAACAGACCACAAACGTTCCACCCGAACTTTCAACAACATATTCATGGAGTTTGAATTTGGCTTCACATCTTTCATAGAAGAAAGATCACGTTACTTGGCCTTAAAATCGAGAAAAGAACATCAGAAAATACTATAATGGTCAAAATGCAAAAAATTTAAAACATTATATCATATATGATACTGTTTCAATCAAAAAGCAATCTGTTCATCAAAAAGAAAGAGGAAAAAACAATCATTAAATTCATAATTTCAAGTTAGAAACCACTAATTTTTTTGGTACCACGATACATATTATACGATCGTATCTTATTATAGAAAAGTAAGTACCATGCAAGCTAAATCAGCTAAAATCTTCAGACAATGAAGTTGATGGAAGAGGTTGAAAGCAATATATCACTATATGATAAATGAAAAAAATAAATAAATAAAACAGCTCATATATTTATACAGAGACAATCTGGGGTTAAAGAGAATGCCAGACAGTAAACATTGGTTGCGCCTCTAGTAAAGCACGGGCGGCTGAATTCTCAGAGGAAGTAAGCACGGCTAAAAAAAATAGTTAATCATCTAATATGTTACTTTATCTTTGGGGCCAAATCAAAGGAAGTAACATTTATTTTTGTTAACAAACAAACATGTTTATTTAAAAAAATTCAACTCTTGAGGATAAAAGTCCCCTTGAGCATTAACGTACCCTCCCCCTTGGACTCAACTCTTCGACCATAAAGATTCTACTTTTGGATAAGTAAAATATTTGATCCGAAGAGAGACGCACAGATAATTATGAACACATTCACAATTACGGTGTCTTACATACGGTAAAATTCAATTTTATATTTTTGTTTAGTTTTCTTCTCATGGAATATGACGATCTTTATTCCAAGCATAATATAAAAAACTATTGCAAAACATAATCTGGAGTAGAATGGTCTCACATAGTTTACTTTCTCTCCGCATTTCTTACATTATAGTTTATAGATTTATGTCTCATACATTGACCGTGTAACTGTATTTACATCAACAATACATGAAACATTACCACATGTCTCATGTTCCTTTACAAGAATAATAAAATAACATAAATGTAAAAGAAAATGGGACATATTACTTGTAACATCTTATAAGGTTAACACTACTATAAAAATACATTTTTACATCGATTATTTCATACATACCACATTAATTTGGAGATCAACGTCTATCTCAATGATGTGGTAAATTAAAATAATCCACGTCGATTTTTTAACAAACGTGTAAAACAAAAAACGATGATAAACTTTAATATACAATTGACATCTTTTTATTTAACAAAAAAATTTACATGTCAATTTTTTATAACAAACCGATGTCTTTTTCCCCCTATAAATGTTAGTTTTATATAAAAATTAACATCTTTTTTAACTACTAAAAGAGTCTATGTCTTTAGAGGAAAAAAGACATCGAGTTTGTATAAAAACTGACCTTATTTCCCTAAAAAAAAAAAGCTTGTTTCTAGCTACATTTTTACAAAAACCTGCTACTATTTACATTTTTGCAGAAATAACCATTGAACCAAAGTCTACAATCACCCAACACAATCCCAATTTCAACAACTTTAAACATTTCACAATTGATGCTCACCACTCGGATCCCTAGTATACCATTACATGAGATTCTTCCCTTGTGATAAGACTTGGAAACTCTGGTAGCTTCTACTTTTGATAACTATTCACTGTAGATCTCAACAACCTCTTCAACTATGTAGCCTTCAATAATACATCCTTCAGGCCAATGTTAATTCCTCACTTACCCTTTTAGGATTTTTATATATCACTCAAACAGGTACATCCACCTCAAAAAAACCAGCCCACAAAGTTTTACCTCTCTCACCAAATAAACAACCAAAAGCACCATGATGTCAAAAAAGGAAGGTGGAAAATACATCTCAAGTTGACATAGTGTAACAACAAATTCCCTTTGCAAGTTATCCAATTTCTCAAGATCGATGACTTTGTTGCATATTGTATTGAAGAAAAAACAAAGTCTAGTAACATTATGTCTCACATATTTAGGCAATATTGATCGAATAGCCATCAATAACAATTATTCTATCAAAGCATGACAATCATGAGACTTTAAACTGACTAATTTCAAATCTTTCAGTGAGACAAGGCTTCTGAATTTTGAAGAATACCCCTGCAGCACCTTAACATGATATGGATACTCATAGAAACTTGTTTTCTCCTTTCCAGACATAGTATGACAAGTTGGAGGCAAATACATACGTTGACTGATCAAGCCTGTCAATTGGGCTCTCCAAGTTAGTCAATCGGCTAGTGTTAGGCAGCACAAAAAACCTAACAATTGGGATTCAGCAAATCAAATTCCTAATGTAGCCAAAAGGTTCTTGAGAGTACGTTGAAACCTTGATGGGTAGAAATGGGTCAATGCAGCCCAACCTAAGTTTTGGCCTTGACCCAACTAAGTTTAAATAAGGTTTGGACTGGCTAATTAGGCCCAAAGATTGGGTTTGGACAAAAAAATTAAGCCCTATTTTTAAATGGGTGGTCAAGCTTACATTTAAAAAATTGGAACCTTGCCCGGTTAAATTTTAGGAATCACTCTTTTTTTTTTGTCACAACATGAACAAGGACACATGACCTAAAAAGAAAAAAAAAACACTACAAGACTCATTAAAATAAGACTAAAAAAATGGCCTGATTTATTCACAAAACAAAAGATCAAGACAAGAAGAAAAAAAACACTAGACATTGAAACATGAAAAGAATGGGCCTATAACTATTAACTTGAAATTTTCATAAACTAATGTAAGCAAACAAAAAAAAAAGAAATAACCACAAATTAGGCCTAATCGTGCTAGGTTCGGGTGACTCCTTTAAAAATAGGGCCATCCTTAGGCCCTAAAAACAAAAAAAAAAAAAAGAAAAATCAGATTAGGCCCAAGCCTGGGCTCCTTTTGCTACGTTACACTTTACATAGGACCCTAGGCTAAACCTAACTTGAACCCTATTTTGCCCAGCCCTACAATCAAGAAAAGGCCCTAACACATCCCCAGTCTAATTCAAGAAATTCAAGGTAAATCTGTCACACCCCAATCCATGGAATGTGATCGGCATAGAAGGTCACCATTAATAATCCCCTTCCATCGAGAAACCCCTTATAAGTCTTAGTGATAGTTTTCTCTCTTAGTGGTATGCTATTTCGAGCTTTAGTTCAATGGGCTCTGTCTATGAGCTTCTTTCTTTGTCCACTTAGGGCATCACTTTTTAACTCACTCATTTCTTTTATCTATTGCCTACTTCACAATATTGACTTTGGTACCTACTGGCCTCCAATCAATCTATAGTCTAACTCAAAGAGTAGGTTCATAGACATAGGTTTTGGATTCCACCCTTCAAATTTCTTTAATTCACATCAAGAGTGAATCAAAATATTCATGATGGTTGATCCATACAGTAAGGATCTTTGAGTCTCTCATCATACCATGGCTAACATGTACTTCATGATAGTCCATAGTAGCTTCACATTTTCTTCCATCTTGCATTAAGGCTATCAAATTTAGGTCTACACAAGTAATTTTGGTCCTTTAGGTTTTACTTAGTAGCAGGATGTTGATGATGAAGTAAGACTCAGGAATTGAGTGCTAGCTCTTCTAGTGTTATGTGGTCTAGGATGTGAAACACACTTCTTCTCAAAACATGTTCCCAAAATATCTTATTAAAGTTTCTTTAGTATAACATCCAAATAACATCTGAAGTAGTTTGATGGCTAGGTGTCACAAGTTGGCCTTGTGCACTAGTTCAATAGGCAAATGTATTTTATTTAATATGAAACTTGGTGGATAAATTAAGCATAGGATAGAGGTCTTCTAGTACAAATTTGGAAGCAATCTAACTTGTGTACTATTTTTCAAATTTCCCCCTTTTAGGGGGTATTTATGTAATTTTAACCAAGGTAACTTGTCTAGTGTGAGTAGATAAGTACATGGTTATGATCTTTAGGTTTTTAACTTTCCATTGGTTTAAAATAATGTACAAAAACCCTCTCGAGTTAAGGCAAAAGGCCATATATCAACTCATAAAAAGTATTTTTAGTCTTGCCATTAGGCCTTTGGTTTAGAATGCTCTTTAAAGGGGAGTGCCTGGTGACCCTTGGTGGCAATTATGGCACTAGTCTAGAGGTCATAGCATGTAGCTTGGTGCCTCCCCTACACACTTCAAGCATGTAACAAGGCTTAATATGAATTAAAGAAGTAGCCTTCTTCAATTTATGTTACCCCATATTTTATTTTATTTTGCCTACATTTCCCTGTATTGCATGAGTTGCATTTTTGGGTGCCTTGTTATGTTTGTTTTGGCTTACTTTGTGCTATGTGATGTATTATCTTTGTCCCTACATGTGAATAGATTGTTTATCTTCCACAACAATCTTTGATGCTTTGTGGCTCGATGTTTTCATCCTTTGTTGTCATCAGACTAACCATTGACTGGCCTACTTTTAATTAGTAGATAGCAAGTGCTGCATGGTTTAGCTCATGAACTTGCCAATTCATGATAGCTGGCATCAATGCTTTGTTTCAACTCACTCTAGTTTTGCTTGGATTTGCTGCTAAGATTAAAGACATTACAATTATGTCAAACGTCACATGTATTATCGAACTTGAAAGCAGGTTTAGGGCAAATGAAGAAGATGTACAAAGTTGTCAAAGACATCCAACAAAATGATATCCTTGAGCTTGTCGATAGGGCTAGGGAGTGGGAATCAATTACTAGTCAGGTAGCCATGGTGGAATTATATCTGGGATTGGATAGAGAAACCTTGAGTGCCAAGGTTGAAGGCAAACTTAGGGGACATAGTTCGAGACTTCAGGGCTGAGCTAACAGATGTGAAGGCCTAATTGAGGGTTCTCACACAAGCTATTAGGAACCAAGGCCTAACCATAAGGGACCATAACATTGGCGTATGAAAGTGCCCAAGTCTTACTTCTACAGTGGCACGTGAGATGCCACAGAGTTGGAAAATTTTCTCTTTGATATGGAATAATACTTTCAGGTGGTAAGGCCAGATTATGAAAAGGCCATAGTGATAACAACAACTATACATTGGTAATGCTAAGCTTTGGTGGAGGATAAACTATAGGGATATCTTGGTTGTTTGATGCACTAAAAACTCTTGATGGGATCTAAAGAGAAAGTTGAAAATAAACTCTTAAGGGGATCTAAAGAGAGAGTTGAAGTCGTAGTTCTTCCCAAAGACTATGGAGTATAAAGCTAGATGCCATCTTCAGGATTTGAAACAAACCAGTGCTATCTGAGAATATATAAAGAAGTTTTTAGCATTGATATTAGATATTTGAGACATGTCCAAGAAAGATAAGATGTTCATCTTACTTGAAGGCCTAAAACCCTGGGTAAGGATTGAACTCTAGAGACAATGAATGCAGGAACT
Organism: Saraca asoca; assembly: GCA_026873985.1. Lineage (NCBI taxonomy): Eukaryota > Viridiplantae > Streptophyta > Magnoliopsida > Fabales > Fabaceae > Saraca > Saraca asoca. The sequence goes on along the minus strand of JANHAO010013054.1, from coordinate 2,013 downwards.
ACCTTCTACCTTGGCCACTGCAAAGTGCTTGATTAATTACCATACCGATAACCCTAGAAAGAAGCCCTAGGAAAGTAGCAAGTCTTCTTCTAGTGGAAGTGAAGGACATGCGAACAAGCCTGGCAAGGCTAAAAGTCAGGAAGAGGATAGCAAGAAGAGAGGATCCAACAACACTAGCTTAGCCTCATCTTGCAATGTTGTTAACATTGGGGGAAAGAGACCTCTGGCATATTTCTTGTGCAATGGTCCACACAAAGTGGTGGACTCCCCTAAAAAGAAGCTTTTAATGTTATGCAAGTCACTAAAAAGGGTCACAAAGAGGACAATAAGGACTTTGATAGCAAAGAGAAAGACCCTCCAAGAATGGGAGCATTGCGATTCCTTCTGTACTTAAGAAGTAGGTTAAGAATGCAAAGAATACACCAAATAGGGGACTTATGTATGTGACAAGACAAATTATTGGAAAGGCCATGACATGCATAATGGTGGATACTAGTGCCATTCACAATTTCATCTCAGAAGGGGAAGCCAAAAAGATGGGCTTGAAGTTAGAGAAGGACTCAGGCCACATGAAAGCTGTAAATTACCACTACGAGAGTGGCAAAACAAGTGTTAATGAAGCTTAGATTGTCGTAGGGAAAAGTAGATTTTGTGGTTGCCAAAATGGATGACTTTGATGTGGTATTGGGGATAGAGTTCCTCTTGGTGCACCAAGCCATGCCCGTTCTAGCAACTAACTATCTCCTAATCATAGGTGAGAACCTAACCATTGTACCAGTTTAAATGAAGCAACCTGAAGAAACTAGGCTCTTGTCTACTTTATAGTTTAAAACAAGTGTAAGGAGGCAAAAACTTTCATTTGTAGCAATCCTAACATGTAAAAAGAGTGAGGGATGCAAATTTATGCCTCAAGAAATTTAAAATATGCTAAAGACATTTAAGGATGTGATGCTAGACCAACTACCTCTAAGACTCCCACCATTGAGAGCTATTGATCACCAAATTGAATTGTTACCTCATGTAAAATCCCTTGTGAAAGGACTTTACCATATGGCACCACTAGCATTGGTAGAGCTTTACAAACAATTAAATGAGCTCTTAGATATTGGGTTCATTCAACCATCAAACAAGGCTTCGATATTATTTCAAAAGAAATAATACAATAGTCTTCAATTGTGTGTAGATTAGTAGGCATTAAATAAGGTCAAAGTGTAGAACAAGTACCCTATCCCTCTTGTTCAAGATCTTTTTGATTAGTTGAGCACTACCTGCTACTTCATGAAGTTGGACTTGAGGTCGAGGAAGTTAGGGTGGCAGATGGAGACATGGTGAAGACAACATATGTAACTCATTTAGCACCTTCAAGTTTATGTTTTTGTCATTCAAGTTAACAAATGCTTTTCCTACATTCTACACTCTCATTAACTAAGTATTTCATGATTATCTGGATAAATTTTTTGTTGTTTACCTAGATCATATTATTGTTTTTAGTTCCACATTTGAGGACCACCAAGCATACTTAAAATCAGTGTTTGAGAGACTGATATAATATCATTTATATGTGAAGTAGGAGAAGTATTCATTCGCTCAGGAACATATCAAGTTCCTTAAGCATATTATTGAATATGTTGGCATCCACATGGATATGGAAAAGGTGAGGGCTATTCAAGAGTGGAAAGCTCCAACGAGGGTGATTGAGTTGAGATCCTTTTTTAGGATTATCAAGTACTATCATAGATTTATGGAAGGATACTCCAAGAGAACAACCCCACTAACAAGCCTTTCAAAGAAAGGGGTGGTTTGATTGGAGACCCTATGCTTGCCTTACCAAATGTCATTAAGCATTTTGAAGTTTAAACCAATGCTTCAAATTTTGCATTGGGTGAAGGCTTGCTTCAATGGGATATCTTGTCGCTTATAAAAAAAATAAACATATGATGTGAATACTGATTGAACATTATATTTATTGATTTGTTGTGTCACACAAGGTTGATAAATATTGAACGTTATCAG